>OX393557.1:3549236-3639236 GCA_947650365.1 Chamaelirium japonicum | reverse complement strand
TCTTCTTATAGTACTTAACATATAACTGTTTTGAATGTCACTGTAACATTTTAACCTCGTGCTTTATGTTTTATAACTTCTCAGAGTTTGAGACCAACGAAGACTGTGAAAGGGCATATTTCAAGGTTAGTCAAGCAATGAAGCAACTACTATTGTTATATTTTCTCTGTACTTAAAGTGATTTGGTTCATGATTATGCATCTTCTCCTAGATATACTTGACTAATTACCCTCTTGCCTCTGGATCTTCTATCTCTCTTGATTTTGTTGATGCATCTATTTTTAATAGTAACTTTTTCTAATGCGGAGGAATGCGTGTGGAAGTCAAGTTGGTTAATTTATGAACTTCATGATTTTGTGCTTTATTGGTAGAGTAGTTTTCCTTGAAGTTTCTAAATTGAAAGGCCAAGGATAGAAAGTTATTAATTATACATGCATCAGTTTTGCTACCATGCCCCAATTCAGGTATTACCAGTGTTATTAAAGGCGCGCGCCTAGGCTCAGGCTCAATTAGGCTCACCCCTTGCGTCTCAAAAGGCACAAGGCCAGGCTCTGTTAGAAAAGTGCGCGCCTAGGCTCCAGGCGCAAAAAAGGCGTGCCTAGTTGAACCATGTGCAATTATGTGCTTGCAATTGATATTTTTGGCAATATGATTAAGTTATTTAGTAGATTTGATTCATGATTATAGTAGTCTAAATATTGGCACATTGATTGAATATTATTTACATTCAATCCCTGCACGGTACCTTAGAGGAACAGTTACTCGCTCCTTGTTTCTGTCGTCGTCTTCTTCACTCACTCTTCAAACCTACTCAGATGTAAACTGGGCTGGAGATCCGACTACACGCCACTCCACCACTGGTTGCTGCTTGTTTCTTGGCGACTCTCTGATATCCTGGCGCAGCAAGAAGCAAAAGGTGGTGTCTCTTTCCAGCACTGAGGCTGAGTACAGGGCCATGGCCTCCACGACCAAGGAGATAGTTCACCTTTGGCGCCTTTTTAGTGATTTCGGTGTTACTTTCCCCGGGTCTACTCCACTTCACTGTGATAACTGGAGTGTTATTCAGATGGCTAGCAATCCGGTTTTTCATGACAGAACAAAGCACATCGAGATTGACTGTCACTTCGTCCGACAGGAGTATGAGGCCAAGATGATCTCACTACCCTTCGTTCCCTTAGCAGAGCAGATAGCCGACTTCTTCACGAAGTCACATCCTACGCCACTCTTTCGGTCTTTGATTGGCAAACTCTTGGTGTATGATCCACCTTGAGTTTGAGGGGGAGTGTTAAGATGTATTCATGTATATACATACACTTAGTGTATAGAGGACTCACATGCCTTACCCTTATATCTTGGCCTTTGCCTTAATAAGAGATCCATTCCATTCTCTCTCAAACCCTAGCCATCTCTCTCTCTCTCTCTCTCTCTCTCTCTCTCTCTCTCTCTCTCTCTCTCTCTCCTTTCTAGGGTTTGTCACACTGATGTAACCATGCCTCTCGAAAAGGAGCAAAAGTGAAATTAATGGCTCAACGGAAAACATTCATTCACAAAACTCTTGGACCTTTTCTTACTTATGGAGGTAGTTGTCGGCATCTTGGAGTTCATTTTATGTGGAATATCTTGTAATCTGCTGAGATTTGTTGTTTAAGCATAGTTGCCTGGAAATGAATTTCCCTCTCATTTTTGTCCGCATGGGAAATGGAATCAACTCCACTTCCTAGATGGGAGGTGCCCAAGAATTAAGATGAAAATTTTGGGAAACAGGACTCTATAAAAAACTATAGGGATGAACTAGAAAAATATTCAATTGAACTTCTCATGATTCCCCATGTGCCCTATACGTTTAATGGAAGTTATACACGAGTTTTTCTGTCCCCCCCGGACCCCCTTGGAGACTATTTTTCATAGTGGTTTTGTGTTTTCATACGTGTGGTTTCCGATAAATATTTCCTAATGTGGCATGTTTCAAGAGCCTTATGTGATTATTCTTTTTAGGTAGTAAAACAAATCTTATTAATAAAAGCTTTGAGTCTTCGTCGCCGCTGCAATACCAAGGCCAACTTGGAGGTTTTTCTTTTCTAGTTAGTATCTGCACAAATGTAGTTTTAGTCCATAAGGTTCAGTCAGTTTTTAGTGCAACCTACCTAAAGTGCACTCTGGGCTCAAATTATGCAAACTCTTCTTGGAGACATCTTTAAGTCCATGATTGATGGTGAATGATCCGTACCATGTCATAAGAATAGATTCTCTTCTGTTTTTTTGTTGGGTGCAATTATAAATTTTGTTTTGAGGTGAGATACTGGATCCTACAAAAGAGAAACTTCTTTAATTCTTTCTTCCGCCAATTGCCTCTTGTGGGACCATTTGTGGAGTGCAATGTTTTCTCTTGAGGTTAGATATTGGATCCTACAAAAGAGAAACTTCTTCAAGTTTTTCTTCCTCCAGTTGTTTCTTGTGGAGACCATTTATGGAGTGCAATGTTTTCAACATCTTGTGATCTTATCATGCCTAAGGTAGAGTTGATTTCCCAAGGATCTTTGCAAATTCCACCAAAAGAGGAAAACCCTGTACAAAGTCTTTATAATTGTATGATGACGGGGAACGATCTTGGTCATGTCATTTGCTTACACTATAAAATACTGGTAAATCTCCAAATAAGGTGCCATTTTACTGAGCATTGGAGTTGGTGAATAAGGCACGAGCTGTGGAAATACCATGCATATTCGTCAACCAAATGATGGTTAAGTGCATTAAACAAGGACCTCCCAAGGCATATCTGTAGTGTTCAGAAAAATGTTTGTCTAAAAGAAGCCATTTGGAACCCTAATAGGTGTTGTTTAAGGCTTGTAACGTAAGGCATGATTCTTACGTACTACTTTCTATAATGTCTTTTTAGAAATGAATATCTCAGGAAAATGGAAACTAATGAAGTTGGAGATTAATATGAATGAAACTGCAAACATGAGATAATCTGAATATTGTGACATTAGATATAATTAAAAGTTGTAATAAAAGTGAAAGTTATGGATAAATATCTTTGTTGTGCCTAATTTCCCTATTATATTCTTAATCTCTTTGTTAAAGGATAACACAAACATATCTACTTTATTAATGTAGGAAAACCGTAGGGGCCTCCAAGGCAAGCAGCCAAACTCATGAGGACAAGTGTGTGCTCTTTTGTTCTCTACCACTATATAAAGAGCCGAAGGCATCCAGAAAAAGGGGAACTCTCTAGCGAAGATTCCTTCTCCTAATTTTCAATCTTGCACTTAATCTTTCTCAGAGACTAACTTGAGGGGCGTAGCCAGGACATTCAACGCCACTAAGGACGGGGGTATCAATACCTTCTCAAACATGCACTCCAATTGTTACGAGTCTTATGACTAAGCGTCTGATCGTATGGATGCCGAGTCATATCCACTTGTCAAGTAGATTATTTTAATCGATTGGACTAAAAAATGGTTCGAGCGGCCTGAAGTTGGAATTTCTGACAGAACCAAACTCGACCGGTCTGGCTAAGGTGCCATCAGTTGGAACTTGGAAGTCAAAACCAAAGTTTTCTTCAGACTACATGTCTGACCGGTCCGACAAAACCCCGATCAGTCGGACAAATTTTAATCAAAACCTTTTCGAATCATTTGCTAAGAATTGTAGTATGATTTTCAATGAGATATGATGAAAATATTTGATAAAGCTCTGTTCCTGAATTACACAACAAATGATCAAGCATGCAAAGATAGATAAGTGACCTGCAATGAAGACTAAAACCCTAACAATGTGTGCTCTAACACTGGGTGAACTATGGAACACTACCTACATGCTAAAGATTCTTCACTTTTGGTTGAAGAATGGAATTTGCCAACCACATCTCTTTGCACCATTCAAGTGTTGTCAGATTGTTTGATACTGACAGGCTGAAGGAAAGTTTATTGCTGCAAATCCAGGTTGTAACTATGAATTGACCCCAAACTTGTGCAAGACAGAAACATAAGATAGAAGCAGTATGGATAAGGATGTAGTATAAGTGTATAACTAGGACTGTTAGAAATTGGTGCACAAATGAAATGATGTGAGCCAGAGGTTTAATAAAGATTTTTAAATTTAGGTCCAGTTGCCGAAAATACAGAGGGGATCCTAAACTATGATGTAAATTATCTTAAGTTTGTCATAGTTTTTGTTCGTTTTTAATAAATTGTTGCTTATCTGATATCTGCATAGTGCCTGCTACATCTTTCACCATGTTATGGGGTTGGCATTGCCGCATTGATAGGTTTAAGCTTAGTTCAAATTAAATGTTATGATTTTAGTGTACGATTTTAATAGTCTAATCATGTACTTTTGCAATATAGACTTGGACTATCATGATTGCTTGTTTTTTGATGTTAAAAGTGACTTGGTATTAACAGATGGACAATACATTAATTGACGACCGAAGGATTCATGTGGATTTTAGTCAGAGTGTTTCTAAATTGTGGAAGCAATTCAGGCATGGTAAACGGAATCAAACAAGTACAGGTAAACATTTTACATATGATGTTTTAAAGAAATGGTCTCCGACTGTGACATCTTGTTGCATTGTATGAATTCGTAAACCTCATCTGTTGTTTAGGATTTTTTCTTCTTTTTTTGAGACAATCCAGGAAGGGTATTATTTCTTAATTAATTGCGGATGTAGGGATTCCTTTTGAGCCATAAGCAATTTAATTTCGATAAAGTTATAGACCTTCATTTAGTTTTATAAGTTTGATTTGCTTGATTAAAAGTATGCTCGAGATTGATATGTTGTGTTTTCATGAAGTAATAAACATTAGCACTTGTAATGCTTTGTTATCCAAGCTAAAATACAAGCGTTTGTTAGCACTTGTAATGTTTTTATGTAGATTCAACATTATGGATGTTAGTTAGCGCTACCTATATTGTCAAAATAATACTCTAGTACTTGGGTCCCCATAGTTCCGGAGATATTTTAGGAGATTAGTTTCGAAAATACACATTGAAAAATTAGTTGACTAGTAAAAGTATTGTCACATTTTTAAAGTGAAGCAAGATCTAGATAAACGGTGAGTTGGGGATTATCAGATCCTGTGGATGATTGGTGGTGAATTTGCTGAGCTGATGTTTGACCAATCATTTTCTTTTGGCGCATACTCCATGCAATGTTCTTGCATGGGAACTTTATCACCTCTTATCTGAGGAAGAGAAACAAAACCAATAGGCAGAGGAATGATTGCGAACATAGGAACCAGAAAAATCTGATCCCCCGAAAAATTAACGACATTTTGTTTCTCGTTTCATGCATTCGTTCCCACTTCTAGTGCAGCTACTATTCAAAATTGTAGAGCACTTCTCTTTGATTTTGTTCCTGGCTTCCTGAATTCCTCTTTTTTTCTGGTAGCTATGATTTGAACCATCCAAAATCTAAAGTCCTGCTTTTGATCACCCCTTCGATTTGGTTTGAGATTCAAATGGCTTTGCTTTTGAATATGTTTTGATAAAGATAGGAAAAATATTTTCTTTCGAAAGAAACTGACGGGCTCTAATGGCTTCGATAGAAACCAGAACCATGCAATGTAGGTAGGTACGGGTCTGTACAGGCCAAATAGGTGCTGCTATACAGAGTTGCTGACCATCCACAACATCCCCCCCCCTCCCAAAAAAAAAAAAAAGAAAAGAAAAAAGAACAAAAAAAGAATGAATTCTTGGATATAGTTGCTTCATTTCGGCTACAATGCAACTCTGACATGTGTTATATATTTATATATATTTTTTGTTTCGGATGCTTTAGGTGGCTGCTTCAAATGCGGCGCTCTTGACCACATTGCGAGGGACTGTCATCAGGACGCAAATAACATTCACAGAGGCACAAAATATGTTCTTAAAAACGAGAATAGACAGCATGGAGGAGATGATCGCCAAAGGTAACTCCTCTCTCTCTCTCTCTCTCTCTCTCTCTCTCTCTCTCTCTCTCTCTCTCTCTCTCTCTCTCTCTCTCTCTCTCTCTCTCTCTCTCTCTCTCTCTCTCTCTCTCATGCTGGAAAGCCTCTTTGCAGGTATGACATGTTGTTCGACGAAGACGAAATGGAAAACAAGGAGCACCAAGGAAGAACAAAGAAGCGGAAGGAAGCCCGTGAAAAATCCGAGCATTTGGATAAAGATTATGACAAGAAAGGCTTGGAGAGACGAGACGATGATCGAAGCAGGGGGATCAGAGATGAGAGGATCCGGGCAAGTAGAAGGGGTGACGAATTCTGCAGCGATAGAGAGAAGGGTGGAGAGAGATACGAGGATCGAGGGCACCAGAAGCCTCACGAAAGCAGCAGTAGCAGACATTGGGTTGACGAGGGGGATCACAGGAGGAGCTCTGGCAGCGGTCATCACGAGAGAGAGCACCGGAAGAGAAGTGCAGACTGTGACCGAAACAGACGAGATGACGGACACTACGAGAGGGCAAGTAGAGACCGGGATGACAGCCATAGGGAAAGAAGACATAAAAGATGAGAGGGGAATGGACAAAGTGCACTTCAAGCTGAAATGGATATGAGACTAACTTGGATTATTGTGCCATGTAGCATTATGCGACTAATGTTACTGCAATATTGATGAAGCTAGAGGATTCCTAATTTTTTTAAAAAAAATCGGCGGGTGCTCCAAAACCCTTCGGGTGATGGACCCACGCCGTGTTTGGACTAGTCCTTCCGAGAATGCGCACTGGCCCACTCGGCGGGTGTCCCTAAACCCCAACTTCAATTTACTGACAAATTATGACGGGTTGCATTGATTTAACGTGGATTTCTTTGGTTCAGCTGGAATCAAAATTAGTACACAGCAATGGATCAATGGTTAACGATGAATACTTGGTGGCTGCCCCGTGTGCTGCTAAACCAACACACAGGGAGGTGACGTGCAGGGATTGGTGAAGGGAGTGGAGCCTATTATATAAAATAAAAAAATTTGGATGAAATTGGGTGCCTTTGTGATCAATCTTTCAATTTTTTAGTAACTAATTTTTTAATATCACGGGTCCACCGCCTTCACAAATCCCTGGATATTCGAAGTGGGGGGATTCACTCGGAAAGAGAAGCGGTGACCAAACCAGTGTCCCAACTTCCTAATATTGGAAGCGGGTGGATGACATGGCATAAGTAATCACACTTCAGGACGGGGGAAGTGCGACTTCAGACCCAATCGCTCCGAAGTCGAGCGTCTAAAAATCAGGTCTCTGAGGGTTGACCGGAAGTCGCACTTTCGAGTTCTGTGACCACTTTCATCCAAACAAACACCCGAAGTGCTTGAGTTCCGGTACTTCGGTACCTCTGCGGCCACTTACATCGAAACAAACAGCCCCGTAAATTGCCAAATCAACACCGTACGCCAAGGGAGTCGGTTACTGATCTAAACTCATTTTGCTGTTTAAGTTTGGCATCATATGAAAAAAAAAAAAAGAGTGAGCAGACTACAAATAGTTCTTTTTTAGGGGTTTTATTTTAGGATAAGTCCCGACAACCTCTTCCTCTAAGCCCAGGGCCACATTTCAGCAGATTAATTGCAGCAACTCTTTTGGTTAATACAATATCAAAATAGCCTTGGTTAAGTTGCCAAATTTACCAACCTACTATTCTCTATATAACTTCACTCGATCTCTGTGTAACGTACAATTTCGAGACTTAGTGTGGGACCATTATAGCCGCTGGAGTGATTTTACTGTAGTAGCTACAGTGAAATCACTGTAGTGCTATAATGATTCTGCTATAGTAACTACAGCGAAATCACTGTAGCGCTATAGTGATTCTGTTGTTTCAGCTATAGTGATTCCGCTGTAGTAGCTACAGTGAAATCTCTGTAACGCTATAGTGTAACCGTCATGGCTGCTAAAAAATATGTTACTATAGAAAAATCATTGTAGCAATAATACTTATATTAATTGAGCATTATTGGCATATATTTGAGTATCTTTGCTGCAATGATATCACTGTAGCTGCTATAGTGATTTTTTCGTGACTGCTAAAAACACTTTGCTACAATAAAATCACTATAGTACTTAATTTTAGTTGCAATAATACTCAATAAAAGTGAGTATTATTTGCATAAAATTGTGTACTTTGCTACAATGATTCACTGTAGAGAATTTATAAGGCACAATGAATTTCAATGTAGTAGCTATAATAAAATCACTATAGCAACCCGTGCATGGTACTCAAATATACAAAATAATACTCAATTCAATTAAGTATTATTTGCATAAAATTGAGCACTTTGCTATAGTGATTTTACTGTAGAAATATCTTTTTAGTATCCACGATGAAATCACGGGTTGCAACAGTGATTTCACTGTAGCAGCTACTGCGAAATCACTGTAGCAGCTATAGTGAAATCACGGGTTGCAATAGTGATTTCATTGTAACATCTATAATGAAATCAATTAATGTAGCTACTACAATGATTTCATTGTAGTAGATTTGGTTATCTCATATCATTAAAGGCTACTAGGATATCACTAGCCATTAATTTGGCCAATCTCTTAATTTTCCATTGGGGGCTATTTTTTTTCAAGAGTATACTCTCCTGCATGTACGGAGGCTCAGGAATAGCCACAGTAAGAGGCCAGAGACGGAGATAGGGTGTAGTAGAGTTCTATTTTTAGTATGTCGATGTCGTTTTGTAGTCTTTTCATTTATAACAATGTAATCGATTGGATTAGTGTGATAATCCTTTAGTCTAAGTTTAGTGTTGTTAGTGGCAATGATACCACAGAAGTTCTTTTGGGTAGGCCTCTCCTCAAGGCCGCAAGCCTAGGTAGATCACAATGAAAATATAAGAAAAAGAACTGACCTAATTGACTAACCCAATAGATAGGATGTCTAAAACCAGTGCACCGAGTGCTATAGAATGGGCGAGGCTACTCTGTAAATATAAAATTAAGTATATTATTGAACTGTAATATCATATTAAATTATAATTGATACTCTGTAATTATAAATTGTTACTCTATAACTTTATAAAGCGTAATTTGCTGCCAAGTCCCACTACATTTAAAAGACAATACAATTATCAAACCAATGCAGCAAATAACAACAACCGTAAAATATTTGAAATTTTTATAATGAATTAAATACAAAAAGAATTATTTCATATCCAATTATATTTATAAATAATATAAAATTTATATATAAAACTGAAACTAATTCCTCATAACTATACAATCAATACTTCAATTGGTTTTCATATTCTATATATAGATCATCAACCAACCAAGGATTTACAAAATGATGAATATAGTTCATAAACAAAAAACATGACCTACTTATAGATGATCTGACAATATATTAGGTAGAAAAGAAAAAATGATTCAAAATAAATGATCAAATAAAATAGAATATATGGAGTTTTTTTTATATCTATCTCATCATAATATATCAATTGATTAATCAAATTATTAAATAAACTTAAAAGAATAAAAGACCAATAAATTAAATGGATCAAATACAAAAAAATTCCAAAACAAGATCATAATCCATAAGAAACTGAGCACCATCAGTAATATAAATATATATATATATATATATATATATTCTAAAAAATCAAACAAATTTCATATAGTAATCCAATTATTGATGAAATAAATCAAGGAAGAAGAACAAATCAGGTAAAAAATATGGCAATCCAAGAGAAAAATTTGTAGATCTAATACAAAGAAATCCTAAAACTATATATAATGTTAAAAAGAAACGAGAAAGAAGATGAAAGAATCATATCTCGTAACAGAATTAGGATATTTTTGATATTTTTGGGGGATACGTTAGCAATTTCCTATTCAGCACGCGAATTGAATCATAGATATGATGGTAACAGAATTGGGGTATTTCTGGTATCTTTGGAGGATGTACATGTCAGCAGTTTCCTATTCAGCACGTGATTTGAATCAAAAAAATTCGTTTAGCGCTTGTTGTTTACATCTGGGATAACGTCAGTAATAACGCTGTATAAATTTTAGGTTTTAGCTAAAGTTTAGGCTACACAAAGGTTTAGGACTAATTTTTCCATAATATTTCTCAAAATATAAATAAAAAAAAACTGGTGATCCTATCCCTGATTCCCTTCACGTCAGGCGTAGCGGTCCCGTGATTTTGGGAATCGTGGAGTAGCCGTCAAGTAACTGTTCTTAGTATATGAAGGACTGAGTCACTGAGGGGTCTGCCGTTAATTTCATCAAGAGAGGTGCAGAAACCCTAACTAGTTCTTCTTGTTGTTTCAAGTTTGGTTTCCGGGAACCCTAGCATGCTACGATGACTCGCAGGATGTTGGACGCTCGGATAAGATCCGATACCACCACCAACACCATCTTCGACGACGACGAGCCCCTCCCTCCGCCTCCCCCGCCACCACTACAAACAACGCCGCCTCCCCACCAGCACTCGTCACCAGAGGCCACCGCCACCCTCAGTACCTTCACCGAATTCCCCGCCGTCGCCGCATCTGCTTCCCCCTCCGACTTTGCCGTCCTTGTCAAGGCCCAGGCCCCGCCCCTCGCGACCGGAAGCCGTCACCGGACCCCGATTGACCTTGTCGCCGTGCTCGATGTCAGCGGCAGCATGGTGGGCCACAAGATCATCCTCCTCAAGCGTGCCGTCCGCTTCATCATCGACACGCTGGGCCCCTCCGACCGCCTCTCCATCGTCACCTTCTCCTCTCACGCCGGCCGCACCCTCAAACTCTGTTGCATGTCGGACCCCGGCCGTTTCCGCGCGTCCAGAGCAGTGGACTCCCTGAACGCCGGTGGCTCGACCAACATCAAGAGCGGCCTCATTACCGCGCTCCGTGTGCTGGAACAACGCCGCCACCGTAACGCGGTTGCCGGACTCATCCTCCTCTCCGACGGTCAAGACACCGACAACCCCCAACTCGACCGTCAACAATATAGCCACCTCCTGCCGAGCTACATCGTGCCGATCCACACCTTCGGGTTCGGATCGGATCATGATTCGAGGGCCATGCATGCGATAGCCGACGCCTCCGGCGGCACCTACTCCTTCATAGAGAAGGAGGAGTGCATACAGGATGCTTTCGCCATGTGCATCGGCGGCCTGCTCAGCGTGGTTGCCCAGCAGGTGGAGCTCATGGTGAGCGCCGCCTCCGATGGAGTTCGCATCGCCTCTGTGTCCTCCGGGAGCTACAGCTCCAGAGTCCTCAGACACGGCCTGGAGGCGGTCATCACCGTCGGGGATCTGTACGCCGAGGAAGATAAGGACTTTCTCGTCCACATCTCGATCCCCCAGGGTAAAGGGCCGCAGGAGCAGATGCCGCTGGTGGTGGTGAAGTGCTCGTACAAGGACCCGCAGACCCAGGAAGCGATCCATGTGGACGGCGAGACGGCGGTGATCCGGCGGCCCGAGTCCCTCACAGCGGAGGACCGGGCGGTGAGCCTGATCGTGGACGGGCAGAGGAACCGGGTCCTGGTGGCAGAGAGCATGAGGGAGGCCCAGAGGAGGGCGGACATGGGGGACTTGGAGGGAGCGAAGGCGGTGCTCACTAGCGGAATGTCGGCTCTCGCTGTCTCGGCAGCTGCCCAGGCCGGCGACGTGGTCTCCGGATGGCTGGAGGCGGAGCTGCAGGAGATACAGAGGAGGATGGCGGACATGCACGTGTACGAGATGTCGGGGAGGGCGTATGCGTTCTCCGGCATGAGCTCGCACTCTAGGCAGAGGGCCGCCGGGGGCGCATTGGCGATGCATGAGGAAGCGTTCGAGCTAGACGGTGACGAGTACGGCATGGATGATGCCATGGGGATGCCGCCGTTAGCGGCCTCCAGCTGCCAAGCTCCCCGGCTACATCGAGAGGGCCGGCGAAAGAGTGGAGGAGCGTCACTGGATAGAGAGAAGAGGAGGAGGCGGCACGTCGGGTACCAGACTGGCCCGATGCGCGACATGGTGGAGAGGTCCCGGAAGCACGGCCGTACGTAAAAAGCTCGCGCATGCAGACGAAAACCTACATTGATTGTCTCTGCACAACTTAACCTATTTTAATTTTATTAATTAGTGCTGTTACTTATTGAGTAATTAGTTTTTTTTTTTTTAAGAGTTTGGATAATAATTTTTTCGGTTTTAGGCGTTATAGTTTATTAGGTATTTAATGGGACGTCGTTGAGTTGGATTTAAAGTATTTTCGTTTGGGTATATGAATCGGGGATGGGTCTCTGAAAGAACTGTTAATGGAAAATAACTTTTTAATTTATTTGGCTTATCCATTTTGTACTCACATCAAATCTTGAATTATTACCTTCTCTTTTTTTATTATCTATATAATAAGGGAATAGGGAGTTTGGTCCTTCCAACCAGCCAACATGTTAGTCTTCCTCTATATTTAGGTATAACGTGGTACTTTTTAACTAATTTTTTTTAATGGATGGTCAATTCACTCTACTTGGATCATGATTAAAAAAAAAATTAAAAAAAAAAACTTAAAACAACACGATCAACGGTCGATAAATTTAAGAGAAATGCTATTCAGCTCGAAGGTTTGTCCCGATTTCGCCGACGCAATTGACGTGGTAGCATGCAACTGGTGGTTGAAACCCACTAGCGATTTTAAAATCATTAACAGCACGAGTTGCACACTGCCACGTCAATCGGGCCCGCGAAATCGAAAAAACCTTCAGGATGAATAGCATTTCTCTAAATTAATGGTAAACTGTAGCTTGCAAATACTTCTTGTTATGATTAATCTAAAAATGCCACTTGATGTATATTTTTTTAAAATTTTTTTTTCATAATTATTGTTAGGAATGGTGAATCTACCTTGACCAACGCCTAACCATAGTTAAAAATTACCATGGGGCACTTGAATTGAAGAAAGAAGTAGTGTGTTGGCTATTCGGGATGACAATGCACCAAATTCCCTAATAATAATTACAAATCTATGATGGTGAGCCCACGCCGGTTGGTGGGTCCAGCCGGTGTGCATCACAGCCCCACGAAGTTGGGGTCGACTGAAGTGGGGTCAGTAGCCGTGGGGGTTGTGATGTGCACCCCGGCCCTCCGACCAGGGCGAACCGACTTGGTGAGATTTGAACTCTAAATATATTGCATTAGATGTTGAGTTCAAATCTCCTCCAGTTGGTCACCACGGTCATGGGCCCAAAATGTTTATTAATTGCACTCTAACCGACCGCACAATCATCGTGCATCTTTGATGGGCACCAGACCCATACGAGACTTGTGACTGGTGTGGGGGAAAATCTTCGTGCCGACCCGAAGACTCTCGCAGCACCAGTCAATTGGAGTCGAAGTTGATGTCGAAGATCGTTGGTCGATCTGTTGATCGAAGTTGAAGCTTTTGATTTGTAAACAGAGAGATGCAACCAGAGAGAGTTTGACACGGGAAGTGGTCTCGGAGTTCAGCCGAAGCCTACGTCTCCGTGCTATAGGGTGCAACCCGAATTCACTAACACTTATGTTGAAGTGATCTCGACAGGCCGAGTATCACTGTAAACACTGATCTTTCTGAAAGAAGATCAAAGGGAGATGGTAGATCGGAAGTGTGAAATCCCAGAGTTCTGGTTCTGAAAGTCAGATCTCAGAGTGGAAATCAGATTTGTGGATCTGGCCCCTTTTACATTCGAAGGCTCTGCTATTTATAGGCACTCCGGGTGGCGAATGGCGGTTTCCGCTGTAGTATCTGGGGATTCTCCAGGTAAAGTTGTGGGCCCTGCGGTTGTCTTCGGGGGTCCACCAGGTAGGGCTGGTGGGTCCCGCTGTAGTCCTCGTGGGCCCACCAGGCAGGGCCGGTGGGTCCCGCTGTAGTCCTCGTGGGCCCACCAGGCAGGGCCGGTGGATCCCGCTGTAGTCCTCGTGGGCCCACCAGGCAGGGCCGGTGGGTCCCGCTGTAGTCCTCGTGGGCCCACCAGGCAGGGCCGGTGGGTCCCGCTGTAGTCCTCGTGGGCCCACCAGGCAGGGCCGGTGGGTCCCGCTGTAGTCCTCGTGGGCCCACCAGGCAGGGCCGGTGGGTCCCGCTGTAGTTCTCGTGGGCCCACCAGGCAGGGCCGGTGGGTCCCGCTGTAGTCCTCGTGGGCCCACCAGGCAGGGCTGGTGGGTCCCGCTGTAGTCCTCGTGGGCCCACCAGGCAGGGCTGGTGGGTCCCGTGGTAGATTTATGCCAAAATTTGCACCCACAGTTACCCCCTCCAAGTTAGCTAGAGTGCATTCTAGCTGGCTTGGACTTGGTGCAAAAAATAGCAACTTCCTGTTTAGAAAAACGGACACGAAGAAACTTGCCGCATGTTAGAGAAAAAAGTGACTGATCGGTCAATTTGGACCGATCGGTCAAATTTGACCGATCGGTCAAATTTTGACCGATCGGTCAAATTTTGACCGATCGGTCAAAATTCAACCGGTCAAGAATCGGGTGATCGGTCAAAAAAACAGGGTTTTTTGACCGATTCAGTAGTATTTTTGACCGATCAGCTGAAATTTGGCCGATCGGTTAAATTTTGACCGATCGGTCACTTTTGACCGATCGGTCAAATTTTGACCGATCGGGCAAAATTCAACCGGTCAAGAATCGAGTGATCGGTCAAAAAACAGAGTTTTTTGACCGATCCAGTAGTATTTTTGACCGATCAGCTGAAATTTATCCGATCGGTTAGATTTTGACCGATCGGTCACTTTTGACCGATCGGTCAAATTTTGACTGATCGGGCAAAATTCAACCGGTCAGGAATCGAGTGATCGGTCAAAAAACAGAGTTTTTTGACCGATCCAGTAGTATTTTTGACCGATCAGCTGAAATTTGGCCGATCGGTTAAATTTTGACCGATCGGTCACTTTTGACCGATCGGTCAAATTTTGACCGATCGGGCAAAATTCAACCGGTCAAGAATCGAGTGATCGGTCAAAAAACAGAGTTTTTTGACCGATCCAGTAGTATTTTTGACCGATCAGCTGAAATTTATCCGATCGGTTAGATTTTGACCGATCGGTCACTTTTGACCGATCGGTCAAATTTTGACTGATCGGGCAAAATTCAACCGGTCAAGAATCGAGTGATCGGTCAAAAAACAGAGTTTTTTGACTGATCCAGTAGAAATTTGACCGACCAGATAACTTTCGCCGATCGGACATGTTTGTCCTAGTAGAAATTTGACCGATCAGATAACTTTCGCCGATCGGACATGTTTGTCCGATCGGTAAAAAATATCCGGTCAAGGTTCGAGTGATCGGCAAAAAACCTTGGTTTTTTGCCAGATCCAGTAGAAATTTGACCGATCAGATAACTTTCGCCGATCGGACATGTTTGTCCGATCGGTGAAAAATATCCGGTCAAGGTTCGAGTGATCGGCAAAAAACCTTGGTTTTTTGCCAGATCCAGTAGAAATTTGACCGATCAGATAACTTTCGCCGATCGGACATGTTTGTCCGATCGGTGAAGAAATATCCGGTCAAGGTTCGAGTGATCGGCAAAAAACCTTGGTTTTTTGCCAGATCCAGTAGAAATTTGACCGATCAGATAACTTTCGCCGATCGGACATGTTTGTCCGATCGGTGAAAAATATCCGGTCAAGGTTCGAGTGATCGGCAAAAAACCTTACTTTTTTGCCAGATCCAGTAGAAATTTGACCGATCAGATAACTTTCGCCGATCGGACATGTTTGTCCGATTGGTGAAGAAATATCCGGTCAAGGTTCGAGTGATCGGCAAAAAACCTTGGTTTTTTGCCAGATCCAGTAGAAATTTGACCGATCAGATAACTTTCGGCGATCGGACATGTTTGTCCGATCGGTGAAAAATATCCGGTCAAGGTTCGAGTGATCGGCAAAAAACCTTACTTTTTTGCCAGATCCAGTGGAAATTTGACCGATCAGATAACTTTCGCCGATCGGATATGTTTGTCCGATCGGTGAAAAATATGCGGTCAAGGTTCGAGTGATCGGCAAAAAACCTTGGTTTTTTGCCAGATCCAGTAGAAATTTGACCGATCAGATAACTTTCGCCGATCGGACATGTTTGTCCGATCGGTGAAGAAATATCCGGTCAAGGTAAAGTTTCGAACCTGCCCTTCAGAGAGTTTGCTGCTTTGTTCTTCGATATTTTGGCAGAGTTTTGAACATTGATGGAGCTTGATTCTTCTTGTTTTGAATCCTTGGTTGGCTTGATGGTTGCTTTGAACCGGCGGTCCGGTTTACCTAGACAGGTGGCTTGATTAGACCGTTGGTTCATGCGGACCGGTAGGTCCGACGCTTCGCCTGGTCGCGACTGTTCGCCTGGTTTTGCGCTTGCTACGGATGGATGCCACGTGTACCTACAAAAACACGCGATTTGATATGGTGAAGACACGTGTCTTCTCGATTTGCGCACCTGTTTTACCCTGGGTACAAAAGCTTTCACCGGCTGTCATTTTGCCTCACGCTTCCAAAATTTTTCGAAGTCCAGACCCTTGCTCTCTTGATTTCTGCTCTCGTTCTTGTTCTCGTTCGATCGGTCAAATGGCTTCATCTAGCAGCTCGAAGAAGTCTGGTACAGTTCCCTCGAAGAGAAAGGGGAAGGAAATTGTCGAGGTTCAATCTCCTCCGAGGGGCCGCGGCAAAGGCAAGGCTGCTCTAGCTGAACTTGGCCAACTGGGCAAGAGGCACCAAGGGGTAGGTTTTGCCTCAGCGCCATCAAGGCCAGAATTCATCCCCAAAGTGAAGTTTGTTCTGGGTCCTCTTATGCCCCTGACAGACGAGACGGAGTACATGTACAATGTGGGTGGTGAGTTCACAGATACAAAGAGGAAGAAGTGGCAAGCACTTCTCTCTTACTTCACTGAAGGGAAGGGAGCGCAGCCTTCACTCCCTAGCATCCAGACGGCTTTCGGCATCGACAAGAAGACCGTCTTCACCAATTTTGCCAGCAACGAGAAGGTCATGGGAACCATCGTGACCATCGGCCAAATGAACTGCGGCCTACGTCTGCCTCTGCCACCCTTCGCTGCAAGACTACTGAATACATCTGGCCTTTGCCCGGGGCAAGTCACAGGGAATGCCTGGCGAATCATCTATGCGTTCTGCCGGGTGGAATCAGATTTTCAAGAGGACTTGAGGGCCTGTTACTCCAGCATCCCGGATGGTGAACCTGCCAGGATTGAGCTCGGATACTTCTTTTTTCATTATCGATGGAATTACAGGAAGGACAGCCCTTTCTATAATTTGACTGGAGTATCTCCCCTGCGGCCGCTCACCGATACGGTTCCTTCGGACAAGTTGTATACTGACTGGCCAATTTCTGTATCTGGCGCCTGGACGTCTATGTCAGTGCCCGACACCCCCCGAGACAGCGTGCACGAGGCGGTGAAAATGTACAGCGCTGGAGGCATCTTCGCCTGGAATTCTGAGAGGGCGGGAGCCATAGATAACTTGTTCCTCGAACTAACCTGTGGAACCAGGTCGTGGAAACAGTTTTCTAACTGTCCTGTGAGATATGGCAAGGCCAATCTCCTCCACAGGTCAAAGGACAGGTACGAGGACAACGAGGTCCTATACTCTGACTACGAGGAGGATCCTCAGTCAGGCAAGGTCATCCGGAAGGTTCGGGCCGAGAAGAAAATCTACAATGCGAGGCGCCGGTTACCTACCATGGACGAGAAACTGGTGCTCCAAAGAGGCCCAGTGAAGAAGAAGCGAAAAACTCTCGTCAAGCCTAAGGAAGATGAAGACCAAGACAAGAAGAAAGAAGATGAAGAAGAAGAAAAGAAGAATGAAGAAGAAGAAACTGAGAATGCCAGCCACGACAACAGTGGCAGTGGCGAAGATGAGGACGGGGACAGCGAGGACGATCCGTCTTCTACCCCCTCCAGTGGGGATGATGAGAATGGGGGTGGTGAGGAAGAAATTCCTCCCACCCCCACTGGTGGTGCAACGGGGGAGGATTCGATCCCTATTCCCATTGACGAGGTTAAAGCCCGTCAGATGGAGGAAATTCTCGACACAGAGGGCGACGGCAAAAAGGTGGTTCCCACCTACAAATTTGAAGAGTTGAAAAGGCCATTGCGTTTCAAAATAAAGGTGTCGAAAAGTGGTGGGGTTGGAAGCAACCCCACCCCCCTCGATCAAATTGCACCAGAAGTACTCCGTCTCGAAGGAGCAACGACGAGTGGGGGTGTAGAGGTTGAGCAACCCCCTCCCCCCTCTCACTCTCTGCTCAACGAGGTGGAGGCCATGCTGGCCGGGCTTATCCAGCCAGGCGGGTCGCAAGAAGAGAGAGCCTCACCTCCCAGGAATGCTTCCCCCCCTGCTAATTTGGAGAGGGGAAGTCGAGTGGGGGATGGGGCTCCTCAACCTCAACCAGCGCCAACCCCGACTCAGGAGAAATCGACTCCTAAGAGTGGCTCTGATCGTCGGAAAGGCAAAGAGCCGAAGGTCGAAACATCAGGTAATTGAACTTAACTTGCTTTGAATGTCTTGTTTCTGAAGTTCGAAAATAATCTAACACTTTGATTCCCTTTGATTGCAGGTACGCCTGCTGGATTGACTCCGACAATAAAAAACTTGGGTGCCGTTGATATCAACCGCCCCACTGCTGCGATCAGAAAACTCATCAACCTTCCGAGTGCCACTTTGGATGAAGCTTTTGATAGAATTAACCTGTTGGTAGGTGCATCTGCTTGATCGATTATTTGAATCGTATCTTTCTTCAGAATAATTCAACTCTTTTGTTCTTTTGCAGAACTCAGCACTTATGAATGTTGCAACCAAACTCTCTTTGAGGGCGGGAGCAAAAGAAGCTGTGGCTGAAATAAATCAGTTGACCGCGGAGAGAGATGAGCTAAGAGATCTCCTGACTTCGAAGAAAGCTTCTCTCAAAACCAAGATTAAGGAACTTCGGGAGGGAAAGCTGGAGATCAAAGGGCTGAAGGATCGATGTGAGGCACAGAGTCACGAACTCGAATCTTTGAAGACTCGACTCTCAAAGGTTGAGGATGTGTCCTGTGGCCGTACCATCGAGATCCAAGAGCTGAAGCAACAACTTGCTACCCAGCACGCTGCCTTTGCTGCCAGAGAAGAGACTTCGAAGAAGGCACTGGAGCACGCGTTGTCTGAGTGCAAGGTTTACAAGGAGACAGCAGAGAAGGCGGCAGAAGCGCTCAGGACTCATGTAGCTAGCGTCCGATCCTCCAAGGCATCAGTGGCGAGTAAAGCTCGTCCTGGATCTGAAGGGGAGAAGTCGCATGCGAAGAGTGTGGCCAAGCCCTGAGACTTTTCTTCTTCTTTGTTGTTGTACTTGTAAATTTTTGAAATGTAACAGCTCCTTGTATCTGACATATTTTGATGATAATAGAAGACATCTTTTTTGTATTTGAAACTTGCACTTCTTTTGAGTTGAATGTCTTTGAATGTTGAATTCTGGAATGCTATTTGACATGATTGAGTATACATACATTTGAATGTAAATTGAATACGCGTATACTTGAATGTAAGGGGTTGAGTCGCTACTCAATCACCCAAACTTTGTAACTTTGAAAATTGAATTTGAATTCGAATAACATTTGAATGTAAGGGGTCGAGTCGCAACTCAAACTCCCAAACCTGTTAGACGATATCGAATTGATTGAAATTGGATATTGAATTTCGAAGGTCAGTTTAACATTCGCTAGTAAGGGGTCGAGTCGCAACTCTAACACCCAAACATGTTAAGACCTGGTAACTTGAAAATGGTCAGTTTTTAACATTTGCTAGTAAGGGGTTGGGTCGCAACCCTAACACCCAAACTTGTTAAAAGACCTGGTAATTTGAATATGGATAACTTGTAATTGCTTCAGAACTTGGATTGAAAATCAGAACACTTGTACACTTGAACATTTGAAAGAGAGCTTTATTCATCACAGAATTTACATTATGGATAGAACAACTTGAGGTGTCTAGAATTCCAAGCTCGAGGCAATCTATCTCCTTCTGGTGTAATCAGTCTGTAAGAACCTTTGCCTCCAACTGACTCAATGATATATGGACCTTCCCAGTTGGGAGCAAGCTTTCCACTGCTGTGTTCTTTGGTATTGTAGAAAACTGCTCTGAGAACTAAACTACCCACTGGGAATTGTCTCTTGTGGACTTTCTTGTCATAGGCTCTTTTGATCTTCTGTTGATATTTGGCCACACGAAGTGATGCTAGATCTCGTAGTTCTTCAGAGAAGTCTAGATCATTGATCCGAAGTTCTTCATTGACTCCTTCTTCAACAGCTTTAGTCTTCAAAGTACTTGATATGTTTTCTGTTGGGAGTACTGCCTCTGATCCATATGTTAGGCGAAAAGGCGAGAACCCAGTTGATCTTCTCGGAGTTGTGCGATACCCCCAAAGAACTTCAGGTAGGACTTGCTCCCACAATCCTTTCTTATCATTGAGTTTCTTCTTGAGTATACCAAGAATAGCTCTGTTGGAGGCTTCTGCTTGGCCATTGCATTGAGGATATCTTGGAGTTGAATAGAATAGCTTGATACCATGGTTCAGACAGAACTTTCGAAACTTGTCGGAGTCAAACTGAGCTCCATTGTCTGCAACGAGAACTTGAGGTGTACCAAATCTTGAGAAGATGTTGTGCCGAATGAATTTTATCACTTCGTTATCAGTCTCTCGGAAGAGGGGCACAGCTTCAACCCATTTGGTGAAGTAATCTGTGGCCAGCAGTAGGTACTTCTTCTTGCTTGGAGTTGGAGGGAAAGGACCCAAGAAGTCTAAACCCCATTGATGGAAGGGCCAGGGACTTGATAATTGATGGAGTTCATCTGCAGGGAGATGAATAGCTCGAGCGTGCCGTTGACAAGGTTCGCACCTTTGAATGACTTGTTGAGCATCCCTTGCCATTGTTGGCCAGTAGTACCCTTGTAGCTTCGTCTTGGCTTCAAGGGATCTTCCTCCCGAATGATTTCCACAAGCTCCGGAGTGGATATCAATCAGGATTGCCTGTGCTTGTTCAGGACCAAGGCACTTGAGTAACATCCCGCTGTGAGATTTGAAGTATAGATCTTCTCCTTGCAAAATGTAGCACGGGAGTTTCCTCTGAAGTCTTCGGGCTTGATTTGGATCTTCCGGCATTTTGCCATGTTTGAAGAAGTCAAGAATTTGTCGTCTCCAATCTTCAAGCTGATCTCCACCCCCAGATCCTTCTGTAGTGGTAAGAATCTGTTGATCGGGGATGGTCTTGGGCACTTCCTGATAATCAATTTGTATTTGCCTTCCTCCGAGTGAGTCTCCAAGAACTGAGGCAGCATTAGCTAAGGCATCTGCTTCTCGGTTCTCTGCTCTGGGGATTTGAATGAATTTAGCGCTAGTAAAACGTTGTTGAAGACGTCGTACTAAGGCCAAGTAGAGTTGCATTCTTTCTTCTCGAGCTGTGTACTCTCCATTGATTTGCCTTATGATCAATTGGGAGTCGCTGTATATGATGATTTGATCTACCCCCAGAGATTCTGCCATTTCGAGTCCGGAAATGAGTGCTTCATATTCAGCTTCGTTGTTGGTGGCATTAAACCCAAGGAGAGTGGCCTTCTGGAGATGATCAAGTTCGGGGGATATTAAGACTATCCCAGTTCCCGAACCGATCGAACTTGATGCTCCATCAGTATATAGCTTCCAAGGAGGAGTTGCAGCAATAACTTCAAGACTTAGATCAATTTTCGTTGTAGGATTGATCGGAGGCTTATCCTCATCTTCCAAGCGCATATCGACATCTTCTTCCCAAGTGATGGGGTCTTCAACTGGAAAGTCAGCTAGAAAATCAGCAATTGCTTGACCTTTGATAGAAGTGCGAGATTCGAATTGAATCCCCAGAGCACTCATTTCGATCACCCATTTGGTCATTCGACCAGCTCGACCAGCTTTGTCAATGATATCTTTGAGTGAGTGTTCTGAAATGACAGTAATCTGGTGGGAGACGAAGTACGGTTGAAGACGACGCGATGCAGTGAGCAAGGCCAATATGACCTTCTCAGTTTTTGAGTAGCGAGTCTCAGCCGGAAGAAGAGTGTGGCTGATGTAGTAGACTTGATGTTCGATGCCTTCTCTTCTACTGACTAAGACCGCGCTGATTGCTTGATCGGTCACGGCAAGGTAGAGCCACAAGTCTTCTTTTGGAAGTGGAGCAGTCAGGATAGGAGCTTGCACCAGATATTTCTTGATGCTTTGAAATGCCTCTTCACAGATTGGATTCCAGCCAGATGTATCCGCCTTTCGTAGTTTATCGAAGAGTGGCTTGCACTTGTCTGAAGATTTTGAAATGAATCGATTGAGTGCTGCTAACCTTCCAGTGAGACGTTGAACTTCTTTTCGATTTGTAGGTGAAGGCATATCGATGATGGCTCGAATTTGATCAGGATTGGCTTCAATACCTCTCCTGGTCACAAGATGACCCAGGAATTTGCCAGATTGTACTCCGAAGGCGCACTTGGCTGGATTGAGCTTCATTCGATACTTTCGAAGGACTTGGAAGGTTTCAGCCAGATCAGATAGATGTTTGCTCCGAACGGAACTCTTGGTGAGGAGATCATCGACATAGACTTCGACGTTGCGACCGATCTGATCTTCGAACATTTTGGTGACTAGCCTTTGATAGGTGGAACCAGCATTTTTGAGGCCGAATGGCATGACATTGTAGCAATAAAGGCCTCGGCTAGTCACAAAACATGTCTTCTCTTGATCATCAGCGTGGAGTGGAATTTGATTGTATCCAGAATACCCATCCATGAAAGACAACAGCTCGTGGCCAGCAGTGGCGTCGACGAGTCTATCTATCCTTGGCATGGGAAAAGGATCTTTGGGGCAAGCCTTGTTGAGATTGGTAAAGTCGATGCAGACTCTGACTTTCCCATTCTTCTTTGGAACAGCCACTATGTTAGAGATCCAAGTTGGATACTCTACTTCTCGGATGAATCCGGCTGCGAGTAGCTTGGTAATTTCTTCTTGAACAGCAACTTGCAGCTCTGGTCGAATGGTGCGAGGCTTTTGCTTGACGGGCTTCACCTCTTCTTTGATCGCAAGTCGGTGACAAGCGTCATCTGGATTGATCCCAGGCATGTCTTCGAAGCACCATGCGAAGACGTCGATATTGGACTGGAGGAAGGATACCATGTCTTGCGCTTCTACGTCGCTAAGACCGGTACCAATAAATGTTTGTCGAGGGAGATCTCCGCTACTTATGTTGATCGGGATGATTTCTTCAATTGAAGGTGATGCTTCCCATTCGATTGGCGGAGGTTTGGTCAGCGGAATCTCCTTTGATTGCTATTTAGAAGAGGGACCAGCTTCATCTCGTGGCCGCTTTGGAGGAGCAATGTTAATCTTTCGATCTGTCTTTGCCGCAGCAGCTTCACAAGACCTTCCAGCTTGCTGATCGCCTCGAATGCAGACGATGCCTTCTCCAGTTGCAAATTTGAGTAGTTGATGGTAAGAGGAGGAGATGGCATTGATCTGATGGAGGAATGGTCGCCCAAGAATGGCGTTATAGCTAGACATTCCTTCGACGATTGCAAACCTCACCGAGACTCGAGTCTCTCGGCTGAGGTCGATGGTAAATCTGGATTCGCCCACTGTGATGCTTTGTTCACCGTTGAAGCCGGTGATCACAGTCGGGACGACGTCGAGGCTTTGATACTTATGTCCCAGACGTTTGAAACAGTCTGAGAACATAATGTCGATGGAGCTTCCGGTGTCGATGAGGATCCGGTTGACAGTGCTGCTGTCGATAATGAGTTTCAAGACCAGAGGGTCTCGATGTGGAGTGTGAACTCCTTGAAGATCGGTGTCGTTGAAGACTATGGATGGCCAAGTCAGACCTTCGATGGGCTTCTCGATCCAGGTATCTTCTTTGTTTGTAGTAGATCGAACATGGAAGATGCGTCGAACCTGCCGATCGACTTCCTTCCCGGTCAAAGCTTGATTGTGCAGGGTTCCATGAATGCCAAAGACATTGGCATTCACAGAAATTGGTTGCCGGTTGGATGAGATTTGATGTATCCAACACACTTCTTTCCCCTTGGCCGAGGTTCGACGTTGATCGTGCCCATTGTTGACGAATTCTTGAAGGTGGCCTTCTCGTAGCAAGTCTTCAAGATGGAATTTCAGCCGAAAACACCGATCGGTGGAATGGCCGTGACTTCGATGGAATTCACAGTAGACTGTTTTGTCTGCTGTGAATTTGGAATTCGGTTGAAGAGGATTGGGCCTCCGAAGATACTCGTCGTGTTGAATACGGTCGAGTATCTGCTCGACTGGCATGTTCCACTCGGTAAAAGTGGTCTTCGTTGGAGATCGACGCCTATCATTCTTTGATCTTTTGTTGGCCGGAGGAGCTGCTGCTTCAGTGTTGTGAGCCTTTGCAGCATATTTAGGTGTTTCTCTTTCAGCAGGCCTTCTCTTAGTTTCTCGCCCTTTTCGAGCGACTTGATCGTCTTCCACCTCAATCTCCCTCTGAATTCGATCGAACATAGCTCCCAGAGAAGGAGGGGGATTGCGGATGAAGTCGTTGTAGATGTATAGATCGAAGCGGAGAGCGTTCTGGAAAGCCAACATGATGGCTTCATCATCCAGATGCCTTCCAGAGAGAGCAGCATGCTCGTTGCGAAACCTCCTCGTGAAGCTGCGGAGAGTCTCATCTGCACCCATCCTTAGTCGATATAGAGAGTCGAGCTTCTTCTCGGGTTTCAGGTTGAGCTGGTAATGCTGCACAAAGAGGTTAGCCAAAACACCGAACTGGGTAATGGACCCAGCTCGGAGATTGTGATACCAGTCGAGTGAAGGCTCGTCGAGACTTCCCGCGAAGGTGCGGCAGAGCACGTTGTTTTCCTCTTCGTGTGGCGTTAGAGCTTGCTTGAAGGCAAGTATATGGAGGCTTGGATCTCCTCGGACGCAGTTGAATTTGGGGAGGGTAGGAGTTCTCCATCCTCTTGGAAATGCTGATTCGAAGAGGCTTCGATGAAGTGGCCCGGCAGAAGAGTAGCCATCCCTACGACCGTGTCCTCGACCTAGAGGTGGGTCAAGAGGTAAGATCGCAAGGTCTTGTTCTGGCATCGAAGTGTTTGCCGGTCGAAGTCGATGTCGAAGGTCCGATCCAAGTCCACGTTGGAGTGGAATGGAAGGGGAGACTCTACTCTTTGAAGGAGCGTCTTTCATTTGGTGCTTCCTTGGCAGGTTAAGCTTCGATGGTGCTCTTTTGTCGCAGTTACGACCAGATGAAGATTGGGAGGACTCGTCTTCAAGACGATCCCAGACACTCTGCTTCCAAGGAGCAGCAGAGGGAGTTGGGTCGCGTCGAATCCTCTCGAGAGCATCAGTGCCCATTGACCTCCGTTGTTCGGAGTAAATTGAATGTCGAGGAGGATCAACCCTCTCACTTGCGGAGGGGATCGGAATAGCAATTCCAGCTTCGGAAGCTGCCTTCTTCAGAGCATCCCTCTCAGCAGTGAGGGTGGCGTTTTGCTTCGCCAATTGGAGTAGTTGGAAATCGATTGCAGAGATCTGGTAAGTCGATGGAGGATCTTCAGCAGGAGCAGGGACAGTCTGTCCAATTGATTGATGAGGATGAGGGGCGATCGGTCGATCGACTGATCTTCCGCTTCCTGAGTGAACCCCCATCTCGGGGACAGCAAGGGGCTGCCCGAAGTTGAGCCTTTGACTCATTGAACGAGTCTCAGGACGAGGTTGATGTTGAGTGTTACTTCCTTCTGGTTGACCCTGATGTTTGGTTCTCGCCATTCAGAGTGCGAAAGGTACAACGAGATTGCCGATGTCCGATCAGTTGTCTGATCAACCGAGGGGGCGAGGAAGTTTGGCTATTGATCTGGTAGTCGAAGTAGAGAGGACACGGCTTCTCGCTCGGATCCCACAGACGGCGCCAAACTGTGGGGGAAAATCTTCGTGCCGACCCGAAGACTCTCGCAGCACCAGTCAATTGGAGTCGAAGTTGATGTCGAAGATCGTTGGTCGATCTGTTGATCGAAGTTGAAGCTTTTGATTTGTAAACAGAGAGATGCAACCAGAGAGAGTTTGACACGGGAAGTGGTCTCGGAGTTCAGCCGAAGCCTACGTCTCCGTGCTATAGGGTGCAACCCGAATTCACTAACACTTATGTTGAAGTGATCTCGACAGGCCGAGTATCACTGTAAACACTGATCTTTCTGAAAGAAGATCAAAGGGAGATGGTAGATCGGAAGTGTGAAATCCCAGAGTTCTGGTTCTGAAAGTCAGATCTCAGAGTGGAAATCAGATTTGTGGATCTGGCCCCTTTTACATTCGAAGGCTCTGCTATTTATAGGCACTCCGGGTGGCGAATGGCGGTTTCCGCTGTAGTATCTGGGGATTCTCCAGGTAAAGTTGTGGGCCCTGCGGTTGTCTTCGGGGGTCCACCAGGTAGGGCTGGTGGGTCCCGCTGTAGTCCTCGTGGGCCCACCAGGCAGGGCCGGTGGGTCCCGCTGTAGTCCTCGTGGGCCCACCAGGCAGGGCCGGTGGATCCCGCTGTAGTCCTCGTGGGCCCACCAGGCAGGGCCGGTGGGTCCCGCTGTAGTCCTCGTGGGCCCACCAGGCAGGGCCGGTGGGTCCCGCTGTAGTCCTCGTGGGCCCACCAGGCAGGGCCGGTGGGTCCCGCTGTAGTCCTCGTGGGCCCACCAGGCAGGGCCGGTGGGTCCCGCTGTAGTTCTCGTGGGCCCACCAGGCAGGGCCGGTGGGTCCCGCTGTAGTCCTCGTGGGCCCACCAGGCAGGGCTGGTGGGTCCCGCTGTAGTCCTCGTGGGCCCACCAGGCAGGGCTGGTGGGTCCCGTGGTAGATTTATGCCAAAATTTGCACCCACAACTGGGCCAACCTAGAGATAGGGGTAGTCGGAATAGCCCATGCAATCTTGTGAAGTTAAGGTTGTGTCACACCCTACTCAGTTGATCATTCAATTAAAGACGTCCAACCTTGTAGAAACCAAAGGCGGCAGAGATACACCGTTAGGAACCGAATATCGGCCCTAGCTCGTTTCAAGAGTCTCAAAGCAAAAGAAGATCTTCCTGTCTGATCACTTCAATCCAACCAAATAATAATGACGAAAACTGGGGCGAAAGGTCACCGGTGAAGGAAACATAAGAGACTCTTGATGTGGGTTCGGCTCCTTTACAATTACTTCAAGATGTTTGGTTACAACCTTATCATCCTCTTGTTATATGTCGGCAACATGCTAGTCGTTAGAGCGGACATGGAGGAGATTAATAAGGAGCTGAAGCTGTCAGAGAAGTTCTCGATAAAAAATCTCGGCCTTTTGAAGCAGATCCTCGACATACATATCAACAGAGAAAAACGCAACAAGGTGTTGACGGACAGTCACTACCCATGGTTCCCCTTGCAGTTGCTCAAACAGATCCAATTGGTGTATCGTTAATTAGGTGATGATGAGATTCCACTATACTAGCAGAAACCCAGCCCCGGAGTGCCATCAATTAGCATTAATGTTTTTGTTTTTGAGTAGTGATAAGGGAGGCCCATTATATTGGCCCCATCAGCAAGCCTAATGATTTGACAACTATCCAACGGATTAACACTCTCATGTGAAAAAGATAAAAAAGTTTGAATGATTTAATTGCCCTTAACATGCAGGCTCTATACGTGGCAAGCATCAGCTCAAATATCTATCAGATTCTTTAAATAATATTTTTTAGGGGTTAGGTTTTTCACTTTAAAAATTCTATAACCTCTTGTATACATATCGAAATTTTATAAAATTTATATTTTCGGAATCTACTCATGGAGCTCTATAAAATAAGACCCATGTTGTCCATGAGCAAAATTCTAAGAAAAAAATCAGACATAAGACTACTTTATAATTAAGTAACATTTATCGAATTAAGTGATATTTACTGATAGTTATAAATAACTAAAATATGTCACTTTCAAAATCTTGGTTTCACGTAAAATATGAATAAATATCACTTTCAAAAGCAAATGTCATATAAAACAATTATTTACAAAATAAAGTGATACTTTATCAGAGACAAACTATCGATAAAAGTGTCTCTTAATTTTACAACTGTTAATTTACGTGACATTTGGTTTTGAAATGAGATATTAAGTTAGCTTAGGTGACAATTTAGTTTTGAAGGTGACATTTTCCGTTTATTTATAACTATCAGTAAATGTCACTTAATTCGGTGAAATGTCACTTAATTCGGTGAAATGCCACTTAATTATGGGTCACTTGTATCCGGGTTTTTTTTTCCTTCAAAATTTCAAAGTCACAATGAGTCTAGTTTTGTAGAGCTCGATTAGTAGATTCTAAAAATATAAATTTTTCATAATTTTGATGAATATATAAAAAGTTAAAAAAAAATTAAATAAAAAATACATCTCCCAAAAAAAATAGTTAGCTCATTCTTTAATTCTTTTAAAAAATAAAGGTAAAACAAACAATGGATAGGACAATCATCAAATTAACTGGTTTGGACTGCCACTCCATGGGCCCTATAAAAGGTGAGACTCGAGTCATTTTTCTTTTTTTATGTAAATTTACAATAACAATAACAACTATCTAAGAGATACAAGATAAACACGTTTAATCAGGATCGAACAAGTCATGTTGAAGGAATGCCAACTCTATGTCTTGATGTGCAATAGCCAGAAGCTAGAAAGCAGCAACAATGGAACATAATGACGAATAACAGTAAATGAGAACATAATCATAAGGAGAAATTGTATTTAACTGTGGAATAACTGCCAAAGAGTCATCATCAATCCACAACCGTTATTGCAGGAATTGAAACCTTGAAAACTTGAAGGCCATGCCATAAAGCGCGCCATCTTTTCTCTAGGAAACACTGAAAGAGAGAATTAAATAAGGAAAGATCACATAAAGTAATTGAACTTGACACCCGTGCTTCAGCAACGTTGAGTGATCCCCGTACAAATGCATGGGAATTTAGTTAAAAATAGCGGTCCATTGGCACCGTTGAAACACAGGAGCTCCTCATTCGAGGCCTCTCATAAGAATCAAAGAAAATACTAAGTCGAGAGATGATGACATCAACCATGCATTATTTACCTGACCACAAGCTTCTAATGTTTAGTGACAAGTTTTCTACAATGCAAACATTTATTTTCTACTTCCTTTGTCCAATCTAACAGATTTTCTTAATTATTTTGATCTTAAATACATATATCTTCCATCGATTGAGATTTCGATCGAAATAATGAAATTTCGATCAGTTTCAGTCGCTACTGAAACGAAAACCCATGCAAAACCTCAAAAGTTTAGATTTCAGGTGATTTCAGAGTATTTCGGTGGTTTTTTTATGAATTTCATACGAAATTGACAAAATTTTGGTCAAAAAGAGAGATTATGGTAAGATTTCAACAAAATTTCGACCAGATGCTTTGGAATCGTCGAAATGAGATGTTAACTTTCTGTAGATTTCGGTCACTTTCGATGAGATTTCCTCTGAAATCATGTGGAGTTGATAACCAAGGACATCTTTTGAACGGATTTTTTGTTTATATAAATTTATGTAACTATATGGTGATTATCAAGTGTTTTTTTTTTCAGTTTACTGGTATTCCACATTGGTTATCATGGTCTATGCAAGCTTACTACGTGTGTGATATGTGTTTTCTTCAAACCATTCAGTAAATATGTATACACAAATATAAAAGACTTCAATTCAAAATTTAAAAAAAATCAATAATTTTGGCATTTTTTTACGTCCATTTTTTAAAAAAAAATTCACATTTCGGTTGAAATTCTAAATTTTAATCGAAATTTGGCTTTCGGTCACGACCAAAACCAGACACAGAATTAAAATCTCAAACCTTGATATCCTCTAAGTGCAACTTCATATATGATTGTGTTCGATTGCTTGAAGCGTGCTACTAGCGTTAGAGTGACACATATACACAAATAATTATGCTAATGGTTGCTGATTGGCTATCAAAGGAGGCTAAAACTCTTGATATTTAGATGGGTGATTATCTGATTGTGGTCTACTAGATGTTGTACACTTTGATTGTGGTCATCATTATAGACCACAATGGTTGGGAAAAAAAAATATTTAATTGATTTATACCTCTATTTTTACTATTGTTAAATAAGAAACTCCTACAAAAGTCAAACAACATCAATTAGATTGATTGAAAATAGTTGCAGAAAAATGTAGCTAACTAGGGTTCGTTCCTCTATGGTGCTCTTCCTCTCGTTGGGGCCTGACAATGCCCTTTTGGAACCTCCCAAACTAATAAACTATAACACCAAACTAATTCTTAGCCCCCAGCTAAAACCCAAACTTTAAAAATAAATCAAAATTAGTTTAATCAACTTAAGAATAGTAACACTTAAAACAATCTAATTGCAACAATTATTAATATTAAAAATGGATTAACTCCTGAAGAAAAAAATCTAGCTAACGACATATGTGTTCTCATACGAGGCTCATATACAAAGATAGGATATACACATGGCTAACATTTTAATTCTTTTGATTGTCTACATTTAGATGTTAGGGTTTGGTTGGATACATCATCCGGCTTGGGACGTTAGAGTTGGTTGGATTCATCTTCCAAAGGCAAATTAAGTTTTGATCATGATAGATAAGGAATCTATCAAATAAAGATTATAATTGTCGAATTTTGATTAATTTTGTAGTCAAATGATAAATTGTGGGAAGCATACATGTTCAAAGGATCCTTCTGAATCTTTGATTATCTTGTCTACACAAATACATGTTCATCTATGTTTACAATGACTATTTAATGACATCGTCCTTGTTTACAATGAGAATATTAATTGGTGATGCCTTCGAGCCAAGGTCTCTCTCACGCTCAAGTTAGATGAGAGAGAGAGAGAGAGAGAGAGAGAGAGAGAGAGAGAGAGAGAGAGAAGCAAGTGCTAAGGTTTTCGGGGTGGAACCTTAGCTAGATTTTGCAGTGGTGGCAGTATGAGGGGCTCATCTCCATCGAAGATGGTTATGGTGGCGCATGTCTCCTTAAACCATGAAACCAATCGTTACCTACGATTCTGTTAAAACTAATACGATCTACAGAATTCTATCAAGAAGTAGAGATAAGGAACCAGATTAAGATCAGACTCATCGATAACATCGTGTTCACATACGTTACTCTGATCACCCAATCTCCAACGAATCTAGGGTTTAGGGACTCTATTCCATATATTTGGCACGTGGGTGGCTTATGTACAGTGCGTAATGCCCTCAGGCCTAATCAACAATAGTCAGCAGTTCATAATCACGGTCAACCATAACTAATAATGATTATGTATGTAAAAAAAAATTAATAACGACCACTTCCAGCTACAAATTATTGCCCTGCAAAATCTTGAAGATTATACACCCAGATGCCTCAATGTGGGGACCATGACCATCAAATCTGGGATCTGGGCTTGGTGAATCTCTATCTTCATCGACCATTCATGTTAAGAGCCATCTCTGGCCACGCTCACATATTGTACATCCAAATCTGAATACCTTCAGATAATTTTGCGACTTTACAGGGACCCAAACTGCCATGGTTTAAAACAATCCACAGAGATTGAGATCCGACAATAATTTGAATCGAAAAAAATCCTGCATTCCAAAAACAAGTAGTGGTGGTTGCAAAGCTCATCAGCTTAATTAAGGTAAATCGAAAGAATGAAGACCCAGTTCAAGAAAAAGATGTGAAATACCTTTATCTTTACAGTAGTAGGTGGCGGTGATGTTAGCCGAGTTATAGTCCGCCCTCAACAGGGATCAATGCCATAATTGGGCCAGTTACTATGCCATCGAGAGCCCATGAAAGTCACTTGTAGACACAGGTGATACGACGTGGCAACCTAACATGGAGATCATGAAGGATTATATGTTTCGAACCCTCTATTTGGTCCATACGCCTTTTTGATTTTGACAACAATGCGTTCACTTCACAGGCCGCACACCGACAGTTCTGACCCGAAACCGATACTGAGGTTGCTGCACTTCATCTTCATCTTCCTCTTCGCTCGATCCATCTTCAACCCTGTCCCACCGTGAGTAATCCAGACCTGAATGCCCTTTTGGTTTTGGGATTGCTTCCCATCCTTTGGGATGCACATCTGGTGGGGCCTCGGGGGGATTTTCACTCCGAGTAACAGGACTACCAAGATTAGTGCTTGGGGGCTCATTCTTTTTATCCAATTCTGCTAAGGCACTACCTTCATCTTCAGGACACACTGATTCCTCCTCGGATTCAGGTATTGGAGCTAGAGACTTCACCAAATATAAAAAAGGTCAGAGAATGACAACATATCCTGCATGTTGATCAGTAACAATTTATCACCCATTTGTGAACTTTAGGAGCCTATTAACAGAAATATGATATTACTCTCTATTCATCCACAGCATATTGTTTAAGTATTTGGACCAATGTAGTCATTTCGAATGCCATCACCCAATTTCTAGCACATACGTGGGGGCCACATATGCACCTGAGAAATTGTGTGGTCACACAGTGAACTGTGCCACTCTAGCCTAGACGGTGCACAACTGCTGTGTGACTGCACAATGTGCAGCCATACACTTTTTTACCATCAGGAGTAGTTGGTACATATAAGGACTGGTAGGGAGACCTCCAGGGGCTGAGCTACATGGGGACCAGGGGGGGACAGCTGCCCCCACGGATTTTTGAGTTTTCCTATATACGACCTTGTGGGCGGCTGTCCAGCGTCCGCGTAGCACAGTAGTAAACCCTCCCCCCTTTCGCGATTGCAAACAACTAAGCTACGGCTCAAAAAAAAAAAGCAAACACCTATTTACTTGATTCCCAGTTACACTAGTTACCAGAGCATTTTTGCTCCACGATTGATTTGCTGCACTTGCATACAACCCAATCGTATTGTGCCACGTTGTCCATTAAAAAGGGCATAATGGAGATATATCTCTTCTCCTGTGATCGAAGGTCAAGCCTATAGACAGATTCCATGACTCATATGATTCGGATTTGACAACAGACCTAAAGGTCAGTATAAAGGGGTTGATCATCGTCCCATATAATAATTAGCGGTTCAGCGAGCCAAAATCGCCAAAGATTCCATCCAAAGATCAATCATGAGAAGAGGAAACACAACATCCTCAAATCCTACATACCATCAAAATAAGACAAAATAAAAGACTTGTTGAGTGATATGCAGAATGTAATCGGTGCTACGGAAGTGCAAAACATAGTTTCCATTAGGTGTAGGTTAAGTTGAATATAAAGTAGGGTTATGATAAATCTTGAGTCATAACGGGTATTGATTGAGTTTTATTTTAATTTATTTTGCTATCTTTTAGGTTTTGTTCATTCTCTAAGGCATGAAGGTAAGAATGTCTTTGCATGATTCACATTATAATGAGCCTCTTACAGGTCCGAAAGGTATGTAGATGGATGGGTAATATATATACTCAACTAAAATATCAATATTTACACCTTATGGACTATATACACGACATATTTAACAATATGGACTATATTTTAATTGGAATTAATGTACATAGATTAGTTATTCGAAGGATCTCTCCCTCTACGGTACTCCTTTGCTTTTCTTTCTCCACCAAACCACCCTATGTGTTCTCTTTATTTTCAATGGAGCAGCCTCCTTAACTAACCAGCTCTCTCTCTCTCTCTCTCTCTCTCATTCATTTCATCATTCCTGTATTTTATCTCTTATTTCTTTTTCCTCTTGATACTTTAATAGTCTTCCTTTTTCTTCTTTTTGATGCTTCTTTCTTCAATTTCTGAAGGTAAAGCTCCCCTTTCGCTAAATATCTTCTTTATCTAATGAGTGGTATTTTGCATCTTCATTGGCTTTAAGAAAATCAAGAAGCAAATTAACAGAATTAAGCTGCATAATTTGTTGTTTTTAACATGTTGGGATTCAGAAATAAAGGCACAGTGTCAAGTTCAACAAGTTCATTGACTTAAGTCACATTTTAAGAAGATGATCACTTAAATAGGGGAACTGGCAAGGATTACCTCATTTTACTAAGAAGAAATAAATGTTTAGACAATAACTTGCAAAATGCACAAGTCAAAGGAAAAAAATCCATTGTACAATACATAATGTAGCCTAGAATTTTCATGCAGAAGATAAGGGCTAAAGGTTACCAGTGCTAGTCATGAATTTGACGAAAATGATGAAAATCAAGGCAACAATGAAGCAGCAGTTACGATGTGTCATTTAATGTTGGAGAAAGATGATTATGATGGTGATGACGGTGAGCATAGTAGTCACCACAACAAATTTTAATTGCAAGTATCAGATATGAACGTTGAGAAATAAAAATAAATAATATGATGCTAGAATTAGAGATGACACAGCTCCTATTTTCTAATGACTGGTTATGCATGCTAAGGGTCAAATGAACCACTTCCATGACGATTAAAGATCACGAAGATAGCAAACCAACACAATAACTCATGTATAAGATAGCATATATGTAATTTCCTTTATTGCATACTTAAGAAGCTTCACTGATATAAATTAATGCTTAAAAGGCAGAGGCATAAGGCAAGGCATACAAATTCACATTGAGGTGGGACACAAACCTTGGCATATATCTTCAGCTTAAAGTTCCTTCTTATAAAAGTACTTGTAAAGTAAGAAAAACCATGTGAAAAAGCAAGGTAAATGACATCACTGTTGTGTTTGAACTTAAGGTCCATAACAACTTCTGGAAGGGATCTTACAATACATACTCCAATGCACAAATAACCCAATATTTAAAAGTTGCCTGACCTCTGATGTATTTCAAAGACCATGTAAAGCTCTATAATATTATTAATCAACCAAGATTTGGCATTAGAATTGACACAACAAAATGCAAAAGAAACGGAAATTTCACCGTTTACCTTTCACTGATCATGGACATAATCACTGCCTAATTAAGGTTTATACCTCCCATTTAGAAAGAATAAATAATAGATCATACATACATGCACTAACATGAGTCTCTTTTATGCAATGTATGTGCTTCAATTAATAAGTCTTGTCATAAGTTTGAACCTGTTTTTTAGAAGCCTCGTGTCAAGGAGTGAGGCAAGGAACCCTCAAATAAGTCATTAAAAACATTCATGCATATCATATACTTCTGCTGCTAGCCTTTATTGCTCCTCTTCGATGTCCATGCATAACCAAGAGGAATAGGAAATAGTGTGTTATAGCTATAGTTAATAGCCAACAGTGTAGTCAAGGTGTCGCCTAGGCATTTTGGAGTTCTGACTGCCTAGGCAGTGGCTAGACGGGCGGCGGAGTCTGGGCGGCCGCCTGGGCGCCTTGGTGCTTACTTTAATAATTAATTTTTTTTTGGGTTTTTTAAAATTAGTCAAGTTCAAATTTACTTCTTTTCTAGCAAATTTCTTTTCTACATTTAATCTTTAGTATTGTTTACCTATTCATCATCCAAAGTAGTCCTATATGCTTTGCAACATACTACAACACGAACTCAATAGTTTAGTTAGCAGGAGTATTTCACCAACTGATTGTTAGCACTAAGTTCCATAGGCAGTACATGTGAACAAGGTAGCCTACAATATAACCAATCCTATTAGAGGAAAAAATAAATGAAGCATACCAATTGCGTCCTTAGTCGAGCTTGCAGATTCCGGTACACATCTGATGATGGATTCAGCTCCATCAGCCTGTTGACATCGAAGAGTGCTGATTGATAGTCCTTAAGAGTGACCAATGTTTGCGCACGCAACATCAATGCTCCTGTGTGCTGGTGATCCAACTCAAGAACCGATGTACATTCTTCAGCTGCCTAAAATTAGGATCAAGTACAGTTATGCACCAGAAAATTTTCAATAATGAGCAGAAAAAGTCATCATGTATCATAATGTCTTGATGTACATTTAAAGCGGTTGGTTTCAGTCGAAAGGAGAAGAAGGTTGTCGGCCATATGGGCATCACAAAGTGGTCTGATCTTGTCTTTGAGTTTTGTTGGATATCCCTCCTCGATAGGACTCCAATAAAATTTTACTTTTGTTATGTAGTATAGATTTTCAGTTGTTGAGGGCTTTCAATTTTGTTACCATGGGAGAATGCCCAAAGGAGAGCATCCTAGGGTGAAGCCAAATGGCTAAGCATACAACTGGTTGTGATCGCCTATGGATCAGGATATAATACAACAAACGAAATAAAAAATACATACATCTCAACACCCTCCGCCAAACTCAAGGTGGGTACACATAAAGTTTGCAGAGGGAAAAATACCACAAGTCCTAGGCCGACCAGCAAGCAGACGGTCTAAACATGGGCAACTATACTGACATCTGAAAAACAGCCCTCTCTCTCTCTCTCTCTCTCTCTCTCTCTCTCTCTCTCTCTCTCTCTCTCTCTCTCTCTCTCTCTCCACACACACACACACCACACACACACACCACCTCCTCCTCCGGCCATTAGAAGGGAAAGGAGTAACACCTAGAGGAAGCATAATAACTCAGGAATAAGTAACAAAAAACCTATTGTCCAAGGTGTTGAGTTTGGAGAATGTGTTACGCACGGCCAAAGCCCAATCCAAAGACTGGCGAAGTTGACTGGAAACCAGTATAAAGAGAACCTCAAGTCGGTAGTGCTGATGAAAAAAAAAAAAAAGGTCACATATAGCAGCCACCGCAATAGAGGACTGCAGGCTGAAGAGGTTGTGTGGCAAAGTCAATTGGCAGTACAGCACGGCTCAATGAAGAGCAATAGAGGACTAGAGTAGCGAAACACGGCTTAATGAAGAGCGGGTCGTGCAGTTGGACGAACGAAGAGGGGCTCAATGAAAAGTGATAAGAAGACTGGAACAACAAAGTGAGGCTCAATGAAGAACGGTATCATGGCCGAAATACTGAAGCGCATCTCAACAAAGTGCGACGACATGGCTAGCACCGAAGTAAAGTGTGACGATGAAGAGCAAAAAAACAACTAGCAAAAAAGCAAAGCGCGGTTCAATGAAGAGCGACAATGTGGCTGGAAGAGCGAAACTCAGCTTTAAGTAAGCGGACATATCGAGGAATAAACCCATTTGTATCTTCACATGTGTGTCTTCAACTCATATGCATGCATTATGCAATGCCTGCTCTAGAAATTATGCAGAAGGAGTTGTGCATATTTCATTCTTCACAATTCCGCATAATTCAACATATACACTTCAAATGTACTTGCCGAAGTTTTTTTTTAAAATAAATTATCAGCAACCAACTAATTTTTATCACTGTGATCTAATTCAAAATATGATATTTTTTTATCACAAAATGATGTAGGAAACCAAAAAAGAGACCCATTTGATCATTAGACAAGCACAGCTCACACATAAAGAAACTAAAAAGAGAGAGATTCACGCATAAAAAACCCAAAAAAAAAAGGGACCAATTTGATTAAGTAAAAAGAGAACCTTCTTAAACTCGTGCAATTTCAGATAGCACGCGGCCCTGTTGCTGTGCAGCGCGATCTTCTGCGCCTTGTTCTTCGCCAACGCCAGTGCTTCGGTGTATAGCCCTAACGCCTCCTCGTGGCTCCCCTCACGGTACAACTGGTGAGCCCTCTCGATCTTGTTCAAAGCTGCCGCCGCCGCCGTCGCCATCGGCTGAGGATCCCGATAAACCTTGGAGATCTCAGGCCTCTCTCCACGCAAATCGAAATAAATTCGAATGATCAAAGAGAGAAAGTGAGGGATCAGAATTTCGGCAGCCGAAGCCGATCTGGATTGCAGGAATCGAAAGGTGGAGTCGATGGGAAGGCCGTTTCTTGGAGGAATCGACCGAGATTTGGCGAGGAGGGAAGGAAGGAATGAACTGAACCCTAAGAATTGGGGATTTACGGGAGAGTGGATCGGAAGGAAAGGAGGGGACGGAGATTCGCATGGGTGAGGCTTTCAGACTTCAGAGATGGGAGCCCGCTTGTCCGCTTTCTGTCCGCACGCATCACGCAGTTCCTCGGGAGAAAGGGAGGCCACGCTGCTCGGGGATTCGAATCATCTCTATTCCTTGCTCCCATCCGCGGGATGGAGATTCGACGGTGCAGATTAAATTTTTTGAATCTCACTAATGATATTTGCCAAACTCCACATTGCACGATCACAGCCGTTTGTTGCAGAATGTCACTAGTGAGTTAAAATTTTTGAATCTCACTAGTGTCATTTTGAGTTGATATTTTGCAACGAATGGCTGTGATCGTGTCATGTGGAGTAGGCAAATGTTACTATAAAATTCAAAATTTTCAATTAATGAAGTAAATATTTGCAACATAATATTCTCAAAGTATAACTCGGGGTGCAACTTGGAGGTAAAGCCGAGAATCAATCCAACCCGATCTAAATGGGTTGCTTTGTTTCTATGCTTTGAGGACTCGATTAAATATGGTTATGTTGTAGGTTAGGCCTGGATAGACCCGACCCAACCTAAGAACCGAATTCATATATATTACTCCACATGTACGAGAAATACACATGTATCACGGTTTTTTACTTGGGGTCTACATCACGTTAGTACAAGAGTAGCATATTGTTGTTTGCTAAAGATGAACCAACTACCAAAAGAACTCAACATATGGTTAAAGTCTAATGTGGACCTCTGGCTTGCTAGTAAATAGCCAATAACCATTATTTCTTAGATCAATTACAGACTCGGACTTAGTGTGGGTTGGGTCGGTTCAGATCAATTCTCAATTCAGGTTGGTTCAAGTTTCAATACGGTAAAACTAAACTAGTTCAGTTCGATTCGAGTTGACTCAAACCGAACCAACCCGACCCGAGTTTCACCTCTAAATACAACCATTTAAAAGGTAAAAAATATCAGTCGTGACCCAAACCATTTTTCCTAAGTACCACTATGTAGGAGGGTGGTCGCCGTTGTTGCATGCCTCCTTCGACACTGTCGCCGGTACTTATTCAACCCCCCCCCCCCCCCCCCCCTCGTGTGGCCTCCTCCATCTCCTTCCTCCTCGCCGCTCCTTCTCCTCCTCCTCCTCCTCCTTCCTTCTTATCCTAGCCTAACGTGTCGATGGCCACCCATCGCTGACATAGTCTATGGGGGAGGATTTCGACCATCGTACGTAACCCCCCTCCTACAGTCAATTGAAGGTTTGACCCTTCGGGATGTGGCACACTATGAAGAGTTAAGGGGTCAAGTGCTGAGCTGTCATACAATCACTGTTGAGATAGAGAAAGAGGGAGATAGAGAGTTACACAAGATGTAACGAAGTTCGGCCAAAGCCTACCTCTTCGTGCGGCAAGACGCAACCTTTGAATCCACTATCACTGAAAATGTAAAGCTACTCTCAACATACCGAGGAGTGCTTGTTACAAGTAGACAGAGGATGGAGGGGGCTTGAGAGTCTGAATACTAGAAGACTCAGAGAGCTCTGAAAAACAGAAAGTGGGATGTGGAATTATGAATTCCGGTCTGGTGTCTACACAGGTTTGGCTATATATAGAGATTTGGGAATATATAAAGAATATTCTAGAGAATATTACAAGGATATTCCTGGAACCACCTGGGGTTAGAGAAATCATCTGGGGACGTTCGCCAGACCTCGAATGGCATATGTGGGCCCTAAGCAGGGCTGTGGGTCCCACTGTCATCTTCGTGGGCCCCAATCAGGGCTGCAGGTCTCACTATCGTCTTCGTGGGCCCCAAGCAGGACTGGGGGTTCCACTGTCGTCATCGAGGGCTCCAGGAAGGGATGCGGGTCCCACTGTCATCTTTGTGGGCCCTAGGCAGGGCTACGGGTCCCACGGTCATTTTCATGGACCCCCAGGTAGGGCTGCGGGTCCACTGTCATCTTCGTGGACCCCAGGCAGGGTTGTGGGTCCCACAGTTATCTTCGTGGGGCCCGGGCAAGGCTGCGGGTCTCACTCTCGGGTGTTAGCCAAAATTTTGCACCCACGGTTACCCCCTCCCAGTTAGGCAGGTGCTAACCTGACTGGCTGGGACTCTATGGTGCAAAACTGCTTTATCGATGTTGGGATAGCTAGTCGAGTGTTGAGAATCTGCCACTATTGACAAAGGGCCGATCGGGAGTTTATTTCACTTGAGCTCACTACACGAGGCTTGCTCTAGCAAGGATAGTCGCGCAAGAGTGCGCCTGCTGGTTTCCTGTGAGTGTCGATCGTTGAGTCTGCCGACTCCTGCCAAGGGTCGACCAAAGTGTCTACCGACCCCCTGCCAAGGGTCGACTAGAAGAGGTGTAGGAACAATGCCGTTGGAAGGACCCATAGACATGGCACATGCTTGGCATTAGAGGCGATCAATAGGGTGTCAGCGGCCGGTTGGGCATTGGAGGTCGGTCGGGCTTCAGTTGCCGGTCGGGCGTTGGCGGTCGGTTGAACATCGACGATCGATCGGGCATTGCTGGTCGGTCGGGCAACGCCAACCAACCATGATTTGGGCTGTCGGGCGCCAGAAGGGTCGAACATCGGCGGTCGGTCGGACATCGACAATCGGTCGGGCAACACCAACCGACCGTGACTTGGGTGGTTGGGCGCCAGAAGGGTCCTAGCACCCGACCCAGGCAGAACCTTGACTGACCGATCGGTTGGTCGGACGACGACGATCAGTCGAACATCGGCAGTCAGTCGGGCATCGGCGGTCGATCAGGCAATGCTAACCGACCGTGATTTGGGCGATCGGCCACCAGAAGGGTCCTGGTGCCCAACCCATGCAGAACATTGACCGACCGATCGATTGAACATCGACAGTCGGTAGGACATTGACTATCGGTCGGGCAACGCCAACCGACCTTAATTTGGGCGATCAGGTGCCAGAAGGGTCCTAGCGCTCGACCCAGGCATAACCTTTATCGACTGATCGGTCGGTCGGACGACGACGATCGATCGGACATCGATGGTCGGTCGGGCAACACCAACCGACCATGATTGGGGCAGTCAGGCGCCAGAAGGGTTCTAGCGCCCAACCAAGGCAGAACCTTGACCGACCAATTGGTCAGTCGGACAACGACGATCGATCGGACATCGGTGGTCGGTTGAACATTGGCTGTCGGTCGAGCAATGCCAATCGACCTTGATTTGGGTGGTCGGGCACCAGAAGGATCCTAGCGCCCGACCCAGGCAGAACCTTGACCGACCAATCGGTCGGTCGGATGATGATGATCGGTATGTCGGGCGACATCGATCGATCGATCGCTGGGACTTGGCATTTCTTCGAAAGAAGTCGGTCATTTTGTTGATGAGGCTGACGTGGCACTGATGTGGTGGGATGCTGACATGGCGCTGACTCTTGAAATTGGAGGGTTAAGCCCTGGTGCACTGTATCTAGTTGAATCTGCTCGTTGCCTGCCTTTTTGTTTTTCCCGCCAACAGGCTTTTTGGCGGGAAATTCGAATTTTGAAGTCTATAAATAGATCATGGAAGTTTTCAAATTCTTCACGCTTTCAGAATTTTCGAGCTCTCGAGTTTTTGAACTTTCGAACTCTCGAGCCCCTTGAATTCCACCATCTCGAACCTTTTCTTTCGATCTCTCGTTTACATAGCGTCTGCTGGAGCTTCGGGTTCACAGGGTGAAGGGAAGAAGAAGTTCATCGTCACCTTAAAGAAGCCCTCGGGAGGTGATTCGGGTAAGGGTTCATGTGAACCCCAAGCCCCGGCGACTAAGACTTCCGCCCCTTCTAGCAGCACCATAGGGGCTAAGGGGGGCGGGAAGGTGTTGAAGCGTCGTCCTGAGGAGGAATCGTCGGTAAAGAAGCCGACGCAAGTGCCACACCTAGCCGCGAAGGTATCGCCTATGATGCCTATAGAGGAGGAAACCCTCTTCGACTATGGCTCTGGCTGCTATGTGATCACGAAGCGATGCGACGCGACGATTGGGCAGCTTTGGTAGGCATGTTTAGGGAGCCTGTCAAGTCCACACACCCTAAGCTGAATATCGTCTACAGCGCCTTCGGGATCGACTCCCCGAGCGATCTACTTGAACACTGCCAGCACGGTGAATGCTTCAGGGACTATCATCTCCATCGGTCAGTTGAAGAGCCGTCTTCGATTGCTGCTTCCTCCCTTTGCTGCTCATCTGCTGAACGCCTCCGGAATCTGACCAGGGAAAGTGGGAGGCAACGCATGGAGAGTCATCTATGCGTTCTATCGCGTGGATTCGAATTGCCAGAGAAAGCTGAGGCAGTGCTACTCTAGCTTGAAGAAGAACGACTGGGCCCATATTGAGCTCGACTACTTATTTTACCACTACAAGTGGCAGTTGAAGTCTAGCCAGAGTGGCTTCTGGCATCTGCAAGGGGCGTCGGCACTGCGGCCGATTGAAGACATGATGGAGTCTAACAAGACTTTCACCAACTGGCCCTTGTCCGTCACGGGAGCGAGGTCGCCTATCAGTGTGCCCGAGGCAGTCACCTGGGTGGTGTCTGATGAGGTCCAGTGCTACATGTTCGGAGGAGATAAGGCTTAGACTTTGGAGCGAACCTCCTTCACCGTCTCTCTCAACGGTACACGGACAATGACACCATGTACTCGGATTATGAGGACAAGAAGTGGGCAGCGAAGTACCTGGCCAGCGACCGAGAAACATGGGCTATGATGGAGCGGCCTCGTAAGACGTACTCTGAAAGGAAGTTCATCTCGAAGAAAGCGAGGCTTGCTCCCACTACGGAGATATACTGTGCTTTGGAATGCGTATTCTAGCATATTTTTTTGGTTAAATCCTACCAAGCTTCGGTGTACCGTGCTTCGGGATACGCGTTCCATACTTAGTTAATTTTTTTGGCAGAAACATACCATGCTTTGGTGTGCCAGGCTTCGGGATACGTGTTCCTTTATTTCAGAGCATCTAACACTAGGGTTTTTTCTTTTCATCATTCCAGCCGTCGTCTGCGCGCAAGTACGCTACCTTCTTTCCTCTCCCATTCTTGAATTTTCTTGCCATCGCGAGGGCAACGACGGGGGGAAGGTTGGGCCGTCCGACCCTTTATAGTCGAGGACCATCGGGCGAAAGAATGTGCGGAGGGGAGGGTTGGACCGTTCGACCCTTCCTCATTGTCGGAGGTCGGTTCCGATATATCGCATAGGGAGGGGAGGACCGTCCGACCCTTCCCTCTTATCGAACCATCGCTAGAAAGACCTTGTTGTTGCGAGCCGTCGCTGGGCGAGAAAGCATCTGTACACGAGCGTTTGTCACTAGATGAGAGAGCGTCACGGGGTAGGAGAGCTTCAGTCGCTAGGTGAGAGGGCATCGCGACCCATCCTTTTGCAATCGTAAGCGCTCCTCCGTTGGATCCAGGGAGCAGCCCCCGCGATCACGTACCCTAACCGTGAGCCCTTCTCCGGAGATTGTAGAATGACTCCTTTCAATTCGTCCCCGCAAGCGGCTCCTCTCTTGCCTATTTGGGCCATTTCGTGGGCCCATATGAGTCTGGTCCAGTATGGTACAATTTTCTAAACTAGAAGGAAACTAGAAGAGGGGAGAAGAGCTTTGTCTTTGGCTCTGAAATCCCCTTTTCCTCTGAACGAATGACCAACAAAAAAACCCACCTTTTTTCTGAATGCCATAGGGGAACTTTTATAGCTGAAGCCTGTGCTAATACCAGACCGAGCTAGACCCACATGGGCCCATGCAATGACCCAAATAGGCAAGCCCAGGCCCATGAATAGTGCCACCTCAGCACTGCAACATCATCACTACCATATTAGCACATGCTTTAGTTATAAAAGAACCCCAAAGCATTCAGAAAAAGGGGGGTTTTTGGTTGGTCATTAGATCAGAGGAAGAGGGGATTCCAGAGCCAGAACTCTTCTCTCATCTTCTAGTTTCCTTCTAGTTGCTCTGTGCAACCCTGATTGTAAGAAGCTTCTTTTAGCCTGTCGAGAGAATGTTGACCACCATTTTCATATTTATTATAGTGCAAACCAGGTGGCACCTCTCGTCCGGAGACGTAGGTCGTAAAACCGAACTCCGACAACAACTCCACTTGTCATCTCTCTCTCTCTCTCTCTATCTATCTATCTATCTATCTCTCTTAAGTCTCTAATCTCTTAAACTTGCAAACCATCCACATTCAATCAAGAATTATGGGTGAAGTCTCTGATCAAAACGGCACAGAAATTTCTCTCACAATCTTGGCACCGTCTGTGGGATATCGTTAGAGGTTCTACCTACACCTCTACCAAGTCTTACTCAACTTGTGGTGATGAGCCATAAATCCTCCTTCAAGTCTACTTCAACTTCTACACAACGCCGACATCAACACGCTTGATGGTGAAGGCCAGCACCAATCCTCCAAAGGCGGGTCCTGATCCGACAAACAATGTACTGGTCGAAGACGAGCATGAAGTCTCAGTGGCGACCAATCGCAGACATATCGATGAGTGGCCCCAGGCAACCATCCAGAAGGCCGCAATAATCGATAGGACTCACCATCCTTGAGATGTTAATATGGCAAAGAGCACGATACCCAAAGAGGTGACGCTCCAGCTACGTACCAAATCTTTGATGTCGACATCTAGCTGCTGAACTTTCACAAGAAAAAAGAAGCCCTCAAGCAAGAGAGGGATTCCCTAAAGAAAGCAGTTGAGAGAGCGGGGGTTGTGGTCCACAACACTCCCACCACTGACGAAGAACCACCAAGGACTTGCCCAGCTATGAGTCATCATCTCAAGGAACCACGTGAGCAGCATATGGAAAGGCATCATGTATCCATGCACGTACCTAAACAAATAGTGTAGGATCGCCTCGACATCGACGGTGTGCCAAACCACTACCGACAAAGGTCGCCTGAGTCAACAGGGTCCACTAGACATCCCGTCCCCTCGCACATGAAAGCATCAAATGCCCGCCAGCTACTCAACAGACTAAAGCATACCGCGCCGACGTGGGGGCGCTGCCATCAAGACCGCATGTAGCTAATCACCTTAGCAGGGCCTCTGCATCCCGAGATGCTTGCTACCCCATTTTCTGTTGGTTGGCGAACACCGAGCTTGCCAAAGTTCAATTGAATCAAGGGAGACCCTGCTCTCACATCCTGGCCTTCAAGCAAGCCATGATGCCGTACGAGTATGAGAACCATGTTCTCTGCCGTATGTTCGCAGGAAGCCTCGAGGGACTTGCCCTCGACTGTTATGACATGCTGCCTACCGGTATGGTGGCCACATTCGAAGAGTTGACGGAGCTCTTCATGGACCACTACTGGCTGAACCTGAAGCCGGAGAAGAAGCTAGACACCCTCTACCGGCTGAAGATGGGCTCTAACGAGTCCCTAAGAAGCTTCACGGTGAGGTTTCACAATGATCATTCTGAGCTCACTAGCCGTTCCCATAACGAGGAGGCCATCATGCTAGCATTCCAGAACACTATCCGGCCGGAACTCCACGTCTACACCGACTGCATCCGGTATCCTCCTGGCTCCTTGGAGGCTATGTTCAAGTGAATATAGTGGGAGATAGAGGTGAAGGATAATCAGTGGGCCAGAAGACTGCGCGAGCCTCATAATTCCCAGCACAAGAAAGCTGACGAAGCTCCAAATGATGCCCGCTACAAGAAGCACGCCAACGCCGCGTTTGACCAAAAGGGATCGATCAAGAGGCAGAAAGAAGAACCAAAAGACCCTCAAGCAGAGAAGAGAAAAGCTCCGATAGAGTAGAGAGTATTCACCAAGCTGAATATCTCGATCGAAGATATATTCACCTATATACAGAACGAGCCATTCTACAAATGGTCGCAATCTCTTCCTCCAAACTCGGAGCAGACCAAGGACACTACGGTTTACTATAAATTCCATCGCAACCATGGGCACCCAACTTCAACCTGCTAGCGCCTGATACATGGATGCAAAAGCAAATAGTATTCACGTATATCGGCATCAACAAGGCCCCTCCGATAAAGAGGTCAAGTATCTAAAAAGGCGGATTCATAACGTCCTCCAGGCAGCCTCTAAAAAATTATAACCGTAAATTTGGTTTATCAGTAAAATGCCTCTTTTTCTCAAAGTTGAAGTCTTTGAAATTCTATTCCGCCTGTTCAAGGCTCCTGGCAACCCAGGTCAGCAAAATACTTCGATCCTGTCCGTTCAAGTCGGAAGCTCAAAGCAACATCGGCTACGCCCTTTCAAGGCTAAAGTCCGATAAAAAGGCTCTTGGCAACCCAGGTTAACCTAAGCCTTCGATTCTGCCAATTCAAGTCGGAAGCTCGAAGCAACATCGACTATGCCCTTTCAAGTCTAAAGTCTGATAAAAATGCTCATGGCAAACCAGGCCAAACTAAGCCTTTGATTCCATCAGTTCAATTCAGAAGCTCGAAACAACATCGACTATGCCCTTTCAAGGCTAAAGTTCGATAAAAAGGCTCCTGGCAACCTAGGTCAAATTAAAACCTCGATTCCGCCAGTTCAAGTCGGAAGTTCGAAGCAACATCGGTTATATCCTGTCAATGCTAAAGTTCGATAAAAAGGCTCCTGGTAACCGAGGTCAAACTAAGTCTTTGATTTTGCTAGTTCGAATCGAAAGCTCGAAGCAACATCGGATACGCCCTTTTAAGAATAGTCCGATAAAAAGGCTCATAGCAACCCAGGTCAAACTAAGCCTTCGATTCTGCCAGTTTAAGTCGGAAGCTCGAAGTAACATCAGCTACGCTTTTTCAAGGCTAAAGTCCAATAAAAAGACTCCTGGCAACCCAGGTCAAAATAAGCCTTTGATTCCACCAATTCAAGTCGGAAGCTCAAAGCAATATCGTTTACGCCCTTTCAAGGCTAAAGTCCGATAAAAGGCTCCTAGCAATCCAGGTCAAACTAAGTCTTCGATTCTGTCAGTTCAAGTCAGAAGCTCGAAGCAACATCGACTACGCACTCTCAAGGCTAAAGTTCGATAAAAAAGATCCTGGCAAACCAGGTCAAGCTAAGTCTTCGATTCTGCCAGTTCAAGTCGGAGGCTCAAAGCAACATCGGCTATGCCCTTTCAAGGCTAAAGTTCAATAAAAAGGCTCATGACAACCCATTTCAAACTAAGCCTTTGATTTTGCCAGTTCAAGTCGGAAGCACGGTACACCGAAGCATAGTAGGATTCAGCCAAAAAAACTAAGTCTGAATTAAACGTGCATCTTGAAGCACGGTACACCGAAGCATGGTAGGATTCAACCAAAAAAACTAAGTCTGGAATGCGCATCCCAAAGAACGGAACACTGAAGCATGGTAGTATTCAGCCAAAAAAAACTAAGTATAAAACGGGCATCGCAAAGCACGGTATACCGAAACATGATAGGATTCAGCCGAAAAAACTAAGTATGGAACGCGCATCCTGAGGTACGGTACACCAAAGCATGATATGATTCAGTCGAAAAACTAAGTCCGGGAAGTCTACCACTTCGACCCACGACTAAACTGACAGCTATGGTAGCTCGAGCCTATTGACCTCGCAGCACCGAGGATTGTCCGAGCTCGAGCCACATGACGCAACAGAAACTTCTTTGCAACCGGAGATCCCAGCTGACCCACAGAACCCTGGCCTGACTGGGAGGTGATAACTATGGGTGCAAAAATTATACCGAACCAGACCCACATGGGCCCACGCAACGGTCCAAATAGGCAAGCCCAGGTTCAGCGTCACCTCAGCACTATCACGTTATCACTGTCATATGAGCATATGCTTTAGCTATAAAAGGACGCCCATAGCATTCATAAAAAGGGGGGGTTTGGTTGGTAATTCGATAAGAGGAAGAGGGGAAGAGATAGAAACGGGAAGGGATATGTATAGGGATAGGGAAAGCAGTTACGATAACTAATTGTTCGATCGCACCACATCATGGATCACACCCCTTCACCGTTTTTGATGAATCTCACTTACCTAATGATCGAACAGACTCAAATATATATTCTTTTGTCTCCCGGACTCCCTTATTATATGGGATATAATATAATTTTTATATAAGTTCCTAGTTTGAAATTTATTTAACCAAGTTCATAAATTTTTTATTAAAAATCTATATTTGGATAAATAAATTATGTACATATCATTAAAAAATTAAGCAATATTATTTTGCCTGTCGCAGCGTCGTGACACTTTTGTTATAACATCTGTTAAACAACAAAATAACATGAATTAAAAAACATTTAATTTTTTTATTAATTTTTAAAAACCATCATAAAGATCATCATACCTTACCATATACAAAAGTGTGGAAGGAAGCATGCCGTAGCACTTACACAATACCCTTGACTAAGACCACGGATTGCACGTGTCTTACCAATTAAGATATCATTTGAAGATTGTCACGGGACTTTAGGGTCTTAATGACCTTACGGTTTGGCCGGCCCTGCTACACGAAATCAAATTGTATTTTGGAACGGCACACCCAGGCAGGGAGGCCGTCCATTGCACGCATGGACCGACCGGTCGGATGATAAGACCAACTTTCTCCAACCTTGGAAACAACCGAGATGCTGATTCGGTGCTCCTTGATAGCTCCACTTCGACCTCTTTTTTTTTTATTTTTTGTGTGAAATAGTGCTATTTGTACAAACTATGGGACAATCCGGTGGGACAACTCCACGTGAATAGAGCTCTCTAGGGTGGCAACCGGCTGGGTTTGCGTCGGAACCTACCTCTATCCGTACCTACACCCATTCAGGTATAGCAGGGTTCATATCCGACTCATACCCATTCGGCTAGAAGAGGGTCCATACCTGATCCATACACAATCGGGTTTTGAGTTAGACATAATCTATCTATTTTCACCATCATATATTATGGTAAGAAACTCTTTTGGTTTCTTATTAGAAAGGTTTTAGAAGAGTATAAGTTTGGATAGGTATATGGGTTAGATTAAAATTTGGGTACATAAGCATGAGTTTGGAGTCAAACTGTATTATCCAGTCTAGTATACATAAATTAGAGAGGCAATCGGATTTCGGGTTTCGGGCATGGGTATTGAGGCACCCATACGACCATACCCATACCCAAAAGTTAGTCGGGTAGAATTCATATACCCATACCCAAATCAAATCATGTTTCGGGTACAAAATATATACCCATACCCAATGTTTTGGGTATGGTTTCAGTTGGGTTTTCGGAGTCCATTGCCACCCCTAGAGCTTTGTCATCTCGTGATTGACGGAATATTTGGCCATGGGATGAACCCTAGAAAGATGCCATCACAACCGACCGTCACCGTCGATATTGCCACGCTGCCCCCAACAAGCCACCCGCCAACACCCCCCCATCGGCCACCACCTTCCACTGGCAACCCATTGTCGGTCTCACCACCGCCATCCGCTTTCCACCACCTAATATCGATCATTATCCACCATCACATCGGCCATCACCGTCAGAGGCTAATCCGACTGGCCAATCGCCTACCATTGCACACATGGCATCCCCTTAGGATTCATCCCATGGTCCATAGTCCTACCAATCACGAGATGCCAGCGCTCCACTTCATATGGAGTTGTGCGCCGGCTTGTCTTTCAGCACCTGAATTCCTTTGGGAATATATATCAGCCCGATTGATTTGCTACACTTGCTTACAGCCACTCGTGATGTGCCACATCGTCCATTACAATTACAAAGGTATAAAATGCGGTAGTTCCTGTCTGCTCTTTTAATGGATGACGTGGCATATCATGATTGGGTCGTAAACAAGTGCAGCAAATCAATCGGGCAGCAAAAATTCTCTCGGATAAATCATTGATGAAGCCAAAAATATATCTGTCACGCCACGGTTGATTGAAGAAGCTGCCTGTAAAGTAACTTCGTTTGACGGCTAGCTGTACGGTACCAGCCTCTACAGCTCGTCGGAAATGCTGTTGGGCCTATCACAGCCACCTACCAACCCATGTCGGCCACCAGAGTAGATACTCGAGTCAGAAGGGCCGGCGCTAAGGGTGGCAATGGGTCGGGTCGGGTCGTGCCAGGCCGGGTTCGTGTCGTGTCTAGTTTCGGGTCGTGTCCAAATCCCCTAGACCCGGATCCGACCCGTTTAACTAATCGTGTCTAAATCCTAAACCTGTACCCGACCCGTTTATAAACGGGTAGACCCGATAAGACCCGTTTACCACATGAGTTTATTCAGTTGACCTGATCCAACCCAATCCGACTCGACCCGACCTAACCCGCTGATACTATATATTACAATATCGGATTGCGTAGAACCGACCCGACACGACCTGTTGAATTTTAAACGAGTCTTCCCGGGTCTACCGTGTTCAGACCCTAAACTCGGACCCGACCCGTTTATTAAACGGGTCTATCGTGTCGACCGGTTTACGACCCGAACCCGTTTAGCCCAGACCCAGACCCACTCACTTCGTGTCGGGTCATGTCGGGTCTGCCGTGTCGGGCCCAAAATTGCCAGCCCTAGCCGGCGCCCGTTTATTACCTGACGAGCACGGATTACTGGTGTCCCTAGCTTGATATGGTCATCAAACCCGAGTCCTGTAAGCCTCCTTTTTGATAAGGCACCCCAAAGAGGGGTTCCTCCTCCCTCGTCCCCCTCTTGATAAGGCACCCCAAAGAAGGGTTCCTCCTCCCTCTTCCCCCTCCTCCTCGCTCCAACCACCCATGTGTCCGACCTTCTCTCCCTTTCTTCCTCCCCTTCTTCCTCCTCCTTCCTTCTGTTGGTGCTTTTCTGCACCCCCACCCCCACCCCGAGTTGATTAAGACTCTCCTCCTTTGATCCTCCGAAGGTATCAATCTTATGCAAGAAGATCATGGCTGTCTTTAAGCCAATGTCCCTCAAACGTTCAAGTCATATCAAGAATCAACACACAAAAGCATATTGCTTCAATAACCATAGAACACCATAAAATACAATGACTCCATCACCCAATATGACGGTCTTGATATAGTTAGGAGGTGAAACTCAGACAAGTTAGATCGAGTTGGTGCTCAACCCCAACCCAACTTGCAGTTAGCATACCTCAACCCTAACCCTAACCCTAACCCAAACCCAACCAAACCTTGGGCTGGGGATTCTCAACCCAACCCAAGCAGGCTTGTTGGGTTGGGCAGGTTAATACTTTCTTTATAATACTAAATCTACCATATTAAAATTATAGTCTATGTTTTAATTAAATAATTTATTAATTATGTGTAGTTATTGTAAAAAATCACTTTCCAAACAAAAGTAAGACAATTAAATAATTAACATTCAGACATATAAAATTTTACAAAACAACTACAAAGAAATAAATATAATGTAAAAGTTTGTTTATACTAAATTGCTAATATAAAAAATTGAAGTATCACTAATATATCAAATGCATAAAACTTTCGATTGGATATAATTTTGATTGGAATTCATAAATAAGAAGAAAAAAAAGGATAAAGTAGCTAGGGAAAGAAGAAACACATAATGATTGGCTTGAATGACTTAACACTGTTCTTCATCCTATATTTAGAAGATGAAAAGAAAGATAATGAAAGAAACGAGTAATGTGATACATACTTTCTTACATACTGAAGTAAATTATGAACCATGTTATAAAACCTATACTATATATAATTATTATTAGAGGGCTAGGAAACTGAACTCGAGTTCACAATTATGTTGGTGAACTTGAGTTTTTCAAGCAACATATATTCGTATTTTTTTTTTACTTTTTTACTTTGTCTTTTCTGTGTTCATCCCTTTTGAATGCTTGCTCCCTCGTATTTGCTTTATATTTTTTTAGTAGACACATGATGTAATATAAACCATGTTTCACCATTTATTTGTGAACTCAAGTTTATCAACCCCTTTCCTTGAAGGTTTGGGTTGATCAACCCAACCCTAACCCTAACCCTATATCCAAATATACATACATTAATTGGGTTGGCATTTTCTCAACCCAACCCATGATCCAACCCATCATACAACTTCCCAAACCCAACCCAATGTCGGGTTGAACATGAGCTGGTGTTTGGTTGGGTTCGACCTGGTCAAGTATCAACCATATATATAGTGCATTAAAGAGAATATTTGTAGGTATGGTGGATTTGGCTCCATGATCCTACAAGATCGCTCCAAAGATTACATGCACCACGTGCCGTCATAACTTCAGATCAACCTCTTATTCCTTTCCATACATTTGTTCAATTTGTGTATGAGATCGATTATCATCGTGACACCCGAAGCTCAGCACCCCATGTGACTAGGTTTTCTCTTGGGCACTCGGCTCTTGGTGCATGTTAGCTCGCCTTACTCGTTCAAGGAAATCGGACAAGTACAGAGTATTTGTACGCACATGACCCATGTGCTCTTAAGCTCTTCTGTGGCCCTATTAAGGTTATGGTCTCCCAAATACATTATGACCGAATAGTCTGTGTGTAAGCCTCAACAACAAACTGATAAATCATTTCCTGTATTTACATTGAAGTTTATTTGAGTCATTTCTTTATTATAATTATTATCTCATTTCTACTATTTGACTAGGCTAAATCCTAATTTCTGAAAGCAAAGTTATTTATTTACTCCAAACATAGTCATGTCTTCTGAAATGGAGAGAAACCCTAGCAAACACTCTTAGAAAGCTAGACTGTTCAACGATAAAAACTTCAAATGTTGGTAAATGAAACTTTGGTTATATCTTATTGTTCTTAAGATAGATGATCTTTTAACCATTGAGAAATCTTCCCTGACAATATATGTGACTGGTTCATCGAATCAGTCCGTTATAGCTGACTAGTAGAAGAAGGATAATCTTTCTAGAAGCTATTTCTCGACTTGCCTCATACCTGAGTTATATGATGTCTACTTCACCTGCAAGATGATAAAAAATCTGTGAAACTCCTTGGAGAAGAAGTATGGCATAGAAGACATGGGTTCGAAGAAGTTTGTCAGGGATAAAATGCTAGAGTTCAAGATGGAGGATAGTAGGTCTGTAGTCTCCCAACTTAAGGAGATTTCATATTATCATCCACAAAGTCTTATGGATGGCTACAACATTTGTGAGGGATTCCAAGTGACGACTATCATTGAGAAACTCCCTATTTCCTGTAAGGAGTACAAAAACAGTCTGAAGCATAAGAACACTCCATGCCCATCATTTTTGTCCTGTTTTGTAGTGGAGGACAACCCGGTATCGAAGTAGAGGGAGTGAGCCTATGAGTTGAAAGGTAAGGTGAACCTCGTGGAGGAAAAGATAGATAAGTACTAGAAGAACTAGTAGAGGGAGTGAGCCTATGAGTTGAAAGGTAAGGTGAACCTCGTGGAGGAAAAGATTGCTAAGTACTAGAAGAACTAGCTCTCCAAGTCCTTGATCACCTAGGTTGCTGGGAAAAGAATCGTGGTCCTAAAGTTCACATTCGAAAACCTTCTAAAGCTGAAGGAGTGCTGCACGTTCCAAACATCCAGAAGAACATGGTCTCCTTGCTGCCCTCTCTATCTCTTTATCTTGTCTTCTCTCGTAGACGATCTCAACTTGTGTTATCACGTTAGGGTTTCACTTTGCAACACTTCCCCTCTTATAACAGAGGAATCATATATTTTTTGGAGTTCCAATATGACTGACAATTTACTTGGTCTTCACCTAGTATAAAGGAAATAAACATGACATTTTCAAACACATCCGTGATTTGATCTCATTGACCAAAACTGTAGTCCCCGTCCAGGATTCGCCCGAGCAAATTTTCTGGGCGTACTGAGGTTCTGCTTGTAGCCAGATTTGCCCGAAAGAAATCCATGGGTGGGCGGGGGAAATTGCTGCACAACCTAACCTTTTGTCATCACCTTGGGCGCCCGGGTAAAATTATTGTTTCCAACCCCTTCTAGTTCCGACTTTTGCAAGCCAAATACAGAGATATTTTTTGGTAACTCAAATAAAAGATTCTTGTTCCATCCCAGACCGAGCGCAGGAACGATAATATCGGAGTTGTCGTACTTGAGAATTAAGACCTTGTCATGTAACATATATTTTTGAATTTGAAGTATAGTGGTATTTGAAGAATAACGTAATGCAAATTATCCTTTTACACTTGATGTGACTTGGGAGTTTTCTTTTTATACGGAATCTTATGCTATTTAAGGGATTTTTATTCTATTTTGGGGGGTTTTTTTTTTTTTTTTTTGAAGTGATCACCATAATGGTGAGTATATCACCTATTTAGTGTATCAACAAAAGATATATCAGGGATCAACACTCACTGCAAAAAATAAAATAAATACCCTGATTTTTAATAACACCCACAAATAGGCATCAATGAGACAAGAGAGAAACCGCCGCAACACAGTGGAAGGCATGTCGTAGCACTTAGTGAGGCCACTGATTGCACATGAGAAACCATTTGGGGCTTTAGGGGCCTTACGGTTTGGCCGGCCCGGCTAGACGAAGTCAAATTGTACTCTGGAACGGCACAGCTAGGCAAAGGCATAGAGGGAGGCCCTATGCACACGCATGGACGGGTCCGATGATAAGGACAACTTTCTGCAACCTTGGACACAACCGAGCTGATAGCTCCAGTTCCAGTTTTCTAATTTTTTAATTTTATTTGGAGTAATATTTTTTGAACAAACTAAGGGATAACTCCATGTCAATGGAGCTCTGGTATCTCTTGACTGGTGGAATTTTTGACCATGGGATGAACCCTAGAGATATGCGATTGTCACCATCCACCATTGCCCCGTCGCCCCATAGGCCACCTGCCATCAACGGATAGCAACCCCTCCTTCTATCGGCCACCACCTATCACCGAGAACCCACTGTCGGTCTCACCACCAGCAACCCTCTATCGGTCTCGCCACCGCCATCCGTCGTCCACCACCTGACAACGGTCATTATCCTCCACCACATCAGCCACCGCTGCCCGCCATAGACCAGGCCTATCGGCCGATCGCCCACCGCACCACCAACGCAGGTGCTATCCCACTAGAGTTTATCTCATGGTCCATAGTCCCACGAATCAGGAGATGTCAATACGTACTTCACATTAGGGATGTGGATGATCCAAAATAAACAGATCAAACCAAACCAAACCGACCGATTTTGATCGGTTTCAACACACTCAATGGATCGGATAGGATTGAGATTTTAAAAAACCGACATGATTGGATTGGTTGACGGATTTGTAAATTCAAAACGACCTAAACCAAACTGAACTGACATATGTATATACATATAATATTTTATTAAATATATCATATGTCCTCATATACCCTTGCTACCAACAACTATTACACTACTGGAGGATGACTCAAAATCAGTTAAAAATTTTATTTAGGCCTAATGATTTGATAACAATTATTACTTATGAAGTTTGAACTAGGTTCTAATAGAAAGGAGGGGGGGAGCCCAATAAGAACATGGTCCAAAGCCTAAACCGATCATCCAATTCAATCCAAACCAACTTTAATTGGATTGGATTCCAATCTTAGTTCGGTTTGGATCGGATTAAAAATCCTCAAAACCGACCAAGGTTGGATCGGTTTGGGTTTGGCCTAAATAGATCGGTTTCGAACCGATGCACACCCCTACTTCACATGCAGGGGCGGACCTACATTGGGCCTAGGGGGCTCAAGCCCCCGCTCATTTTGGTGAAAAACAAAGGTAAGTTACACTTACCCCCTTTAAGTTTAGCTCAAAAACACTTAACCCCCTATAGTTTATTTTGTTCCAAATCACTCCCTATAAATGTTAGCACAATACCCTTTTTGTCAACTAACTTGATTTCCTCATTTGGTAAAAGCTGAATTGAAGGGGGGCAAAATGTTGTTTTTTAACTATAGGGGGGTGAAAATGTTTTCGAGCTAAACTTCTAGAGAAGGGGGGGGGGGGGGGGAAGTGTAATTTACCAAAAAAACAATTCTAGCCATCTTGTTTGACTGCAACTTTTGGTTGCCAATTTTACACGGAGGTGGCCACCACCAACCACCACCACCCCCCACCAGTCAATGTCCACTGCCACATGGGCCACCCGTCACCGCCGGCCACCACCCTCATCGGCCACCGCTCGCCATTGTCGCCCGTATTGGCGACCCACAGTCGGTCGCGCCATCCACCGGCCACCACCCGTTATTGGCCACCGACGCCCACTACTGTCCAGCCGACATCCACCGCCGTCTGCCACCACCCGTGCATGTGGTATCCCCGTAGAGTTCATCACATGGGCCTTAGTCAATGAGAAACAAGTGAAAATCAGGACCTATTTACAGGTTTTTTGGGGTATGTATGAAATCCCCCCCTCCTTGCAAAAAAAGAAGAAAAAAAGATAAGGTCTATTATTTACAATTCGTCCATCCCGATCGAGTCGGCCAGTTATAGCTCTAAATTTTTGAAGAACTCCGAGGATCAAAATTCTCCTCCACTCGAGTCAAAATTATAATAGATCTTTTGTTGCGCGATCGAAGGAATGGTAGGGACGTTGTCACGCCTACTGAAGTCTTTGACTGTGAGACAACGACTGTAGTTACTTTTCACTAATTATGACCCCCTAAGAAAAAATCCTAGGTCCACCACTGTACACATGGAGTTGTCCCCACAGGCTTGTCCTTCAGCACCTTAATTCCTTGGGAAATAAATCGGATAACATATTTGCTGCTCCATTGATTTGCTACACTTGCTTACAGCCAATCGTGACTGATGTGCCACATCTTCTACACTTAGCAACTGTAGTTTTCATTCTGTCTTTTTAATGTACGACGTGGCACACCACGATTGGGCCATAAGCAAGTGCACAAATCAATCGGTCAGCAAAAAGAGAAATGCTATTCAGCCCGAAGATTTCTCCCGAATTTGCCAGCCCGATTGACATGGCAGCGCACAATTGGTGGCTGAAACACATCAATCGGGCCGGCGAGTTCGGGAAAATCTTCAGTCTTAATAGCATTGCTCCAGCAAAAATTCTCTCAGATAAATCACTCCAAAAAGAGAAGTGTTATTCAGTTCGAAGGTTTTCCATATTTTTGCGGGGTTGATTGATGCGGCAGTGTGCAACCGGTGCTATTGAAGATTTTAAAATCGCTAGCGGGTTTCAGCCACTGGTTGCACGCTGACACGTCAATCGGACCGGCGAAATCGGGACAAACCTTCGGGCTGAAAAGCATTTCTCCTCCAAAAATATCTCTGTCAAGCCACGGTTGATTGAAGCAGCTGTCTGTAAACTTCGTTTGACAGCTGTACGGTACCAGCCTCTACAGCTCATCCGCAATCGCAGCACGAAATGCTGTTGGGCCTATCACAGCCACCCGCCAACCCATGTCGGCCCACCAGAGTCGATACACGAGTCAGAAGCGCCGGCGCCCGTTCATTACCTGATGAGCGCGGATTCACTGAGGTTATATAACCTCAGGTTAAAAGACAGGTGAAATCCACAACCGTTCATCTGATGACGGTCAGGGTTGTGTGCGATTCACCGTTTGACGCAAGGTATCGTGGACGGTAGTGATTCAATTTTGGATTTCACTTATCTGATCCTCTGAACCTCAGAGGATCCGAGACCTCACCAAACACAGGCCTGTGTGGATAACCGTGCTCCACATGCGGGGGCCGTACGTTAAGAGCGGCCCCCACTCCTTGACCCGTCCAGCCGTGTCTTTTGCTGGTAACAGTAAAAATGGATGTTGCTGTTTGCGCCCACAAAATTACTGGTGTCCCTATCTTGATATGGTCACCCAACCCGAGTCCTATAAGCCTCCTTTTTGATACTGCACCCCAAAGAAGGGCTACTCCTTCGGTCCTTCATATCCCCCCTCCTCCTAGTTCCAACCACCCCTATGTCCGACCTTCTCTCCCTTTCCTCCTCCCCTTCTTCCTCCTCCTCCTTTCTGTGGGTGCTTTTCTACATCCCCCCCCCCACCCTGAGTTGATTAAGACTCTCCTCTTTTGATCCTCCGAAGGTATCAATCTTCTGCAAGAAGATCTAGGCTCTCTTCAAGCCAATGTCCCTTCAACTTTCAAGTCATATCAAGAATCAACCCACAAAAGCATATTGCCTCAATAACCATAGAACGTACACCATAAAATACAATGACTCCATCACCGAATATGACAGTCTGTATATAGTTAGGGGGTGAAACTCGGACAAGTTAAGTCGAGTTGGTGCTCAAACCCAGCCCAACTTGCAGTTATTATACCTCAACCCTAACCCTAACCCTAACCCAAACCCAATCAACCCTTGGGTTGGGGATCCTATAAGCCTCCTTTCTTGATAGGGCAACCAAAAGAAGGGTTCCTCCTCCCTCTCCCCCCTCCTTCCCGCTCCAACCACCTCTGTGTCCGACCTTCTCTCCCTTTCCTCCTCCCCTTCTTTCCTCCTCCTCCTTCCTTCTTGTGGGTGCTTTTCTGCATCACCCCCCCCCCCCCCCCCCCCCCAATTGAGTTGATAAGGACTAGGCGTGGCAATGGGTCGTGTCGTGTCCAAAACCCCTAGACCAAGACCCAAACCCATTTAACTAATCGTGTCTAGACCCTAAACCCGTACCCGACCCGCTAATAAAACGGGTAGACCTGATAAGACCCATTAGACCCGTTTACCACACGGGTCTATTCAGCTGACCCGATTCGACTCGACCCGACCTAACCCGCTGTTACTACATACTACAGTATCGGATTGCGGGTAGACCCGACCCGACCCGTTGAATTTTAAACGGGTCTTCCCGGGTCTACCGTGTCCAAACCTCAAACCTGAACCCGACTCGTTTATTAAACGGGTCTACCGTGTCAACCCGTTTACGACCGAACCCGTTTAACACAGACCCATACCCGCTAACTTCGTGTCGGGTCATGCCGGGTCTGCCGTGTCGGGTCCAGAATTGTCAGCCCTAATAAGACTCTTCCTTTGATCCTTCAGGGGTATCAATTTTCTGCAAGAAGATCTGGGCTCGCTTTGAGCCAATGTTCCTCAGATGTTCAAGTCAAATCAAGAATCAACCCACAAAAGCATATTGCTTCAATAACCATAAAGCACCATATGAAGGTCTGTATATAGCTAAGGGGTGAAACTTGAGCATGTTGGGTCTAGTTGGTGCTCAACCCTAACCCAACCCAACTTTGGGTTGGGGATTCTCAACCAAACCCAAGCATGCATGCTTGTGGGGATGGGCCGATTAATAGTTTCTTTATAATACTAAATCTACCATATTAGAATTATACTCTATTTTTTAATTAAAAAACTTGTTAATTATGTGTAGTTATTGTAAAAAAAGCACTTTTTGAACAAAAGTAAGACAATTACATAATTAACATTCAGACACATTAAGTTTTACAAAAGAACTACAAATAAATAAATATAATATAAAAGTTTGTCTATGCTAAATTGCTAATACAAGAGATAGAAGTATTGCTAATATATCAAATGCATAAAACTTTTGAGTGGATATAAGTTTGTCTGAAATTCATAAATAAAAAAGAAAAGCATAAAGTAGGGCAAGAATAAATACACAATGGTTGGCTTGAATGACTCAACGTTGTTCTTCGTCCTATATTTAGAAGATGAAAATAAAGATAATGAAAGAAACAAATAATGTTATACATATCTTCTTACATGCCGAAGTAAATTATGAACCATATTATAAAACCTCTACTATATATAATTATTAATAGAGGGCTGGGAAGTTGAACTTGAGTTCACGATTAGGTTGGTGAACTTAAATTTTTCATGCAACATGTGTACGCGTTTTCTTTTACTTTTTTGCTTCAAGTCTTTTAAGTGTTTATCCCTCTTAAATGCTTGCCCCCTCTTACTTGCTTTTTTTTTTTTAAAGGTAAAAAATTTTATTAAAAAACCGAAAAGGGGGAAATACAGATCACGGCTTAACTTAGAATGAGCAAGCAGACCCAATACAAGGCTCCAATAGGTGAACAATACACACGCTCAAAAGTAAGCTCACAAGTCAAACACCCAAGAATCCAGTAAGCAACAAAAAGAACTACCATATGAGGCCACATCACAATCAACCTTTGCTCCTGGTTACTCTGTCCGAAAAGTCTTTCGGCCAAGACTCCTTTGCATGAGAAGTGCCCGAAGAATCCTTCTCCCCTACTCGAATCGACTCCTCCAATGTGGGGTTTGGCATAGTGAGGGTAGAAGGGTGATTTGCAAGATGGGGGGGGGGGGGCAACACTCCCCCCCCCATAAAATAGCAAAGGGATCAGGAATAGAAACAGGCTAAGGAAAAGCACTCTCCTCCCCAAGACCCCTCCCTTCCAAAGAAAAATGATGGTCAAAGTCCCTCAAAGATACCTTCTTTTGAGAAGCTTGAAGTCGTTGAATAACCGGAATGTGAATGTTGGGACTACTCGATCACTGGCTCCGCCGAACAGAAGATCTCGCCGCACGTACTACCAGCAGAAAACACACGCCCACTAGCGAGAGCTAGCACGACCGGTCTCTTAACATTACCCTCTCCCTTCTCCGCGACTACACCCTCAGCCATTGTAACATCAGCATCAGCTAGTGTTACAGCAATTGTTGTAGCACTGGTTGCTAGTGTAACACCACCAGCTGATGGGACCGGATTAAAATTTTTAATCTCCCATAAGCATGTGATCAATTAAATGGATATGAAATTGTACCTTGGGGTGATCAACCATTTGTAGATCAGTTGGTAGAATCGCTGCCATAAATTCTTCTTAACTCCGATCATCTTGAAATTTTAATTGGACGTCAAAGACTTCGATCTGAAACTCCTCAAGGTGGAATCACCTCAATCGGAGTTCTGTAACTTTGGGAACAATTCCCGGAGTGCAGATCTGTCCTATCTTCATGTCCAAACGTCTTGAAAAAATACCATTAGTTTTTCCTCCGAGATCTAATTGCTATGAAACTTTACGAGCATGTAGGCTCCTTCGTTACGAAAATCCTCGAGGTAGAATGGAGTTAATACGATTTGTAGATCTTCTAAAACAATTCTTACACTGCAGCTATATTACTGCAGATTCTGCGCAAAAATTCCTGCACGTTGACGATCAACCTCCTCGCAATCTTCAACCACGTATTTCTTGCGTCGCTTGAGAATCGGTCCGGTGGGAGGCCTTCCTTGCAATCCCAAGGGATATGGAGAGCTTCCTTGGATTAGAGTTGATCTCTAAGATCAAACCCTCGCACACGAGAGAGAGAGAACGAGAGATTGGAGATGGTGGGGGCGGCTAGGGCTTGCATATGCATGCATGGTCGACCCCCTCTCTCCCTTATCCCTTTTATAAGCCCTTCCGGATAAGGATAGGGGTGGATAAACCTTTGAACAAGTCTAGGCCGGCCCCCCTCCCTATCCTCTTTGTGTTGGACGGATAAACAAGGGGGGCGGTTAGAATTTGACCCGGTGAAACATTATCCCCTTAATTCTCACTCTAAGTGATGGTGGCACACGTCCGGGGTGCCTAGGGCACCCCCATGGTCAATTTAATCCAATACTCAATTATTATTAAAGTCATATATATCTCATATATATATAATTAATAATAATAATTTCCTCATGATCACATACTAGTCTCGAGTCGCTTTAGACCGTAGTTGGGATCACCTAGGGTCTTCTAATGCGGCTCCAACTTAGACTCGAGCATACCGACCAAACTCTTTAGTCATGCTCGTGTTCTAAGTTAGTCAACACCAATTCTACTAAATGGTGATGACTGTACTCCGGGTTAGCAAGACAATATCTAGTCTTAAAACTTATGATTATACCCCTCTATCTCTGTGTATCCGTGAACACAGCTAGTTTACCTGTGGTAAACTGTAAAACCAACTTGTGTCACATCTTGAACTCCATGAAGCTTGATCAAAGCCTATTTGAACATCCACCTTAGTAGAATATCCACTAACCGGTGACTGACCAGGTTCCGATGATCAAAACTAATGATCAACTCATGGGGATACTTAACCTTTTTTACGGTGAGTGGATTCCATCTTGAGATCTAGGGTTCCCTGTAACCCATACTCAGCTACCCAAGATATTCAGGTGTTGGTCCTGAGGACCTCACTGATTGATAAGTCAAAGTAACTAAGCACAAGTTCAAGGTTCACTAGACTCTCAGGATTAAGAGTATATCGGCTATGTAAGTTATGAGAACCCTAATGACTTGAACAATACAATGTCCCTGACAGTATTATGTCATTGGGTTTACTCATGATCCGTCAATGCATCTCATGCACTAGCACATTGACTTGGAATCGGCCATTCCAATGGTATGAGATTAACCACCCCCCGATTGGGAGTCAATCATGCTACAGCCAACCTAGTGAGATATCCGATCTCACTATCGACTGTGACTAATTTAAAGTATCTAGTACATGTGATTCATATCTCTCTATATGTGAATTAAACATTCATATAAATGAATCACACTTAGACTACTTAAGGATTTTCTACTCTACTATTCATCTCATGAATGCAAACACATTATGTCTATTCTCTATGCACAAAACCATTATCCTATTGTTTGAGGGCATACAATCCCAACACCAACCACCCCACCCTGATCTGTTGTAACACAAACATCAGTAGCAACAACTGTAACCACAACATCTGCATTAGCGACACCACTGTCAACGCCTACAATAACCCCTCCTTTAGACACAAACATCATCCAAGACAGCCGCAGCAGTGAGCGTAACATCATCATTTTCCTTACTCACTGCAACTGTATTAGCACCATTGGCATCATCAGCAACAACTACCCTCACTGCTTCTACATTAGCCACTACAATAGTATCACCCACATCATCCCCAGCACCCACAACACCAACAGGCCTCACTGCGTAACTACCAATCCCAAACAAAACACCAGCATCCTCAAAGAGTACCAATACCACCCACTGCAACACCACCCTCATCAACAAATGCACTAGAATCTAGGCTCCCCAACACTTCAAATCTAGATCCACTTCCGCTATGAGGAACACCCTGGACTGAGGGGGCTCTACCTTTGCTTTTGGTGGGTACATGGACCCACTGATTGGAATCCGGCTGCTCTTGCAATGTGGGGGATGAATCCCCAATTGGATTGATCCCGCCCTCATGAGATCCTACAATATTACCAGTCGGCCTCCAATGCTTCATAGCCGTTTTAGGCTCAACCCATGAAGTTTTCTTCCATTCTTTAGAGATATTGGGATGAGCAACACACGCATCTTCACTGTGATCAAAAGATTTGCAAGCGTGACGCCGAGAAGGCATCCAATTATGCTTTATATTTTTTCAGTGGACACATGACACAATATAAACGATGTTTCACCATTTATTTATGATCTCAAGTCCATCAACCCCTTTCCCTTATTAATGTACGTATATTTGGATATTGGGTTAGGGTTGGGTTGGTTAACCCAGACCTTCAAGCACATCCAAATATTAATTGGGTTGGCATTTTCTTCCCAAACCCAACCCAATGTCAGGTTGAAAATGAGCTGGTGTCCGGTTATGTTTGACCTGTTCAAGTATCAGCCCTATAGATAGTGCATTGGAGAGTAAATCGGTAGTTATAGTGGATTTGGCTCCATGATCCTACTAGATCACACCAAGGATTACTTACACCACATGCCCTTAGAACCTCAGATTGGCCTCTTATTCCTTTCCATATTTGAAGAGATGTATCTGATTCATTCAAGGACTATGATATGTTTGTTCAACTTGGGTATGAGATTATCGTCGTGACAATCGGAGCCTAGCCCCCCATGTGACTAGGTTCTCTCTTGGGCACTCGGCTCTCGGTGCATGTTAGCTCGCCGTACTCATTTAGGAAAATCAGACGAGTACAGAATGCTTGTACGCACATGACCCATGTACTCCCGAGCTCTTCCATGGCCCTATTAGGGTTACAGTCTCCCGAATACACTATGGTCGAGTAGTCCCTATCTTAGACACATGGATTTTAGGGCTTCCTCCCAAGCTCCCCCATGGATCCAATCTTCCTCTCGGGTTTTCTAACTTTCGGGCAAGCAACCTTACCTTCCTGGGGTCTCATTACCCAAAGCCTGAGTCACTCCAAGTTGTCTTTAGGTTCCACATCCTCAATCCTGAAAACCTAGCTAATATGCTCGAGTACGTACCCGATTACTCGATGCCACATGTTGGACTATTATTGGTTGACAAAAATACCCACTACACCATCTCCTTCCCTTCTTCCTCATCCTCCTCCACACTTTCTTCTTTTCTCTTCCTCTTCCTCCTTCCCTTCCCTTTTTCCCTGTCCCTACTCCTTCCTAAAAACATGTCGGTCTTTCTCGACTGATATGGTGCATTGTATAGTTCCACACGATGTTTGTCGGGAGAGACCGCCACGCATGTCGATCGGGAGCGATTGACACATTTGCAGGAAGGGAAGGATTAGGGGGCGGGGGGAGGGGATGAGGAGGAAAAGGAGGAAGAGAAGGAAGGAATGTGGGAGGAGACGGCGGTGGGGTGCATGGGACCTATGGCACCGGTGACATTGGTAACGGTGCCCTTGATAATATGCTTGGGAGGCTAGAGAACACATATGTTATTTATTTTATTTTGTTCAGTTGGCGGTTGGTTTTTTTTTTTTGAAGAGGACAAACTTGTCCTAGTTAGAGCGATGCCTATAAGTGCTATTGTACCAAAGACCATGGTTCAAAGCTTTACCAAAGACCGAGCCTTGGTTTTGAAGGATCCCCTCGACCCTTGGATACCCGCCTCCTCACCAAACCATCCAAGACAAGTATTTCAACACATCACCCATTCCCCCTAGCCGACGTGGGACTAAACGGAACAGTTTTTGCACACAAGTGCACCACATTATTTATTAGGGTAAATTACACACAAGTGATCGATTATCATTTGCACACCCTCATGTTTAAAACCCTACAAATGCCCCCTTATATACATTTTTTTTGACAAAGCCCCCTTATAGTTTGAAAAACATATTACTTGTGCCCCTCACTAGGGGGCCTCCAGAGGGGGTCTATGTGTATGGTTTTTCAAACTATAAGGGGGCATTTGTAGGGTTTTAAAGATGAAGGGGTGTAAGTGATAATTGGCCAAACTACAGGGGTCTATGTGTAATTTATCATGCCACACTGCGTAAGACTACCAAGACATGCTCGGGATTCGATCCTTCGACCTCTCAAGCAGAAAACAATGGGTTCACTGCTGGGGTGCAACTCACCCCAGCAGTTAAGCGGCCGTAGTAATTTGTGGGTGCAAATAGCAACATCATTAAAGAAAATTGAGTTCAATTAATTAGCCGAGCCGGGTGCTAAAAACCCTAGAGAGGCGTTTTGGCGCCCCTCGCTCGCGCGCGCGCTCTCTCTCTCTCTTTCTCCCCTCATCAGGACACGTTTTCTCCATCTTAACTGCCATTCTCTCTCTTCCCCCCCCCCCCCCCCCCCCTCTCTCCTCTCTTTTCGGTTGCTCCGAAACTTCTAGGGAGCGTTTCGGAAGTTTCCGATTCCTGCACCAGTTCCGGTGCGGATTCCATCGAGATCGTCAGGAATCGGCGAAGTTGGCCGGAATCTTTGGCTGCCGTCGGGAGATTTCGCCGGAGGTCCTTACCGGCTGGGACCGAGTCAGGCGTTTGGTGTGGAGGATTGGGCCCGGCCGGGGTTTCAAGAAATGGATGTGGAATCCGGCTCTCGGCCTCCCGAGAGCCAGTCACTGGTCAGTGTTCTCTGCTCTTCCTTTGCATTTCACCGGAGATTTGAGATTCTCGTCGAGGAATTCCTTTGCGTTCCTGATCTTTGAACGGAGAATTTTGGGTATTCCCCCACCAGTTTGTGGTAGTGTTGATGTTGTCAAACTTTTGTCTTGATCTTCAGAAAAGCAGCAGATTTTCAGAATTTAATGTGTCGCTAACATCGGGAATTATTTATATTAAATTATGTAAGATTTATTATCTGTGAGTCTTATATAAGAATAACTCTTGAATTTCTTGATTCCTCTGCTGTTCCTTCAACCATTTAGTCTGAATTAGAGGACTTTGAATAGTATTACTTCATTTACTTGTCAACTAAATCAGTTGATTATCTATCATTTGACTGTTTTTCTTCCTCTTCTTTACAGTTTACCATCAATTTTCTTGGTTATTTTGTTCCATTTTCTTTCCGAGTTATAGATCAGTTGATTGACTCTGAATTTTTGTCCTCATTGGTTTATCCCCCCAAAAGTAAAACTTTAGAACAATCCCTTTTAATATTTATTTATCCCTAATTCATAAGGAAAAAAAACCATGTTATGGTTTAATAATTTTGCATCCAGAGAGCATACCGGACCACCCTTTTGTTGGCCTACCAGAGCTTTGGAGTGGTGTATGGTGATCTAAGCATCTCGCCCATCTACGTTTACAAGAGCACCTTCTCCGGTAAGCTGCGACTCCACGAGGAGGATGCTGAGGTCTTCGGAGTCCTCTCTCTTGTTTTCTGGACCCTTACACTGATCGCGCTCTTCAAGTACATCATAATTGTCTTAGAAGCAGATGACAACGGCGAAGGTGCTTTCAATATTTCTATAGTAGTGTTCTCCTTTCCTCTACTGTGTGGGTTGTGCTCTTTTCGGTTAACATGGAGTTTTTTTTTTTTGCAGGTGGGACCTTCGCTTTGTATTCTCTGATGTGTCGAAGCACGAAGATGGGCATTTTGAGCAGCTACCATGTTGCGCATGAGCACTTATCTGCGTATAACTCAGAGACATCTCGTAAGGAAACAAGGACGAGTTTGCTGCTGAAGAATTTTTTCGAGAAGCATCGGAGTTCTCGCATCGTACTGCTGCTTGTTGTACTTTTGGGGACTAGTATGGTTGTTGGTGATGGGGTCTTGACTCCAGCCATGTCAGGTATAGTTGTTGCGCCTTTCAAGTAAATGTTGCGTGTTTCTGTATAGTTCTTGATGTAATTTGATATTTTGATAAATGGTGGAATGAGATGATGTTTCAATAATGGGTATCTGAGCTCTATTGTGCTGATATCAGTCCATAACGCAGTAAGTTACCCTGGATGGTTGGTTACTGTTGCCTTTTTTTTTTATTTTATAGAGAACTCCCTCTTGTGTGGAGGGGGGTTTGGCATGGACCCCTACCTGTTTATTGATAAAACAAAACTAAGTACAACAAGAAGTAGTGGCAACTGAAAGGATTACAATAATGAAGAAAACAAATCTTTCAGTGTCTGGGAAAGCAAAAACCCACAGCTTCAAGGTCTCTGATATCCGTCTAATAACCTCCGCTGAAGTTCTGAACTTCTTTTCGAAAACCACAGATTGGTTTCTGTTGCTTAATAACTGAAATATCATTTTCAGCAAGAATTTTCTTTTTTACGCATGTGGAAAATATGCTAGGATAACTTCGATAAAGGATGATATTCTGCATTTTCAAAGGTCTGATCAATTTTTGGTAGCATTACTATTGGTCACGATTTTTATAAAATTGTTTTATCAAGTTTTAGCCCTTGTTTATCACGGAACTCATAGCTAATGCTAAAATGTATAAATTGTAGCAACTGATTCATTTATAGTGCTGAAATATATTGAAATTTTTGCAGCTAAATTGGCACTTATGACTGAGCTCTATGAAAATGATTTATTTCCATAATTTTGATAAAATGATGAAAGTGTTTTTCCGTTAATATAGAGTGAAAAACTGCTGCAAATATGATTAATTTGAATTATTATGTATTTTCAGTTCTCTCAGCGGTATCTGGCATCAAAATCAAGCTCCCGGGGCTACATGAAAGTGAGTAATGTCACTTTCCCAATCAGAACACTAGACAACAAAAGCAGTTTTTCCTTTTGTTGTATGAACAGCTCCTATATTTTTATTCAAAGTGCAATACTTTGTCATTATTTGTTGCTCATTAGTACCTGAATTCCTGTAACAATTCACTTTTTGCTCTTCGATCTATGAATCGATGGTATCTGATCATTTTCTGGATTTGGCATTCCAAACTAGATCCAATGAATTTATAAATCCATCTCTCCATTTTCTTTATGAAGGAGATAGGGAGCAATCCAAAGTGGGGATATTTGGTTATGCATTTGTCCATACAGATACTTGGCCTATCTTTTGTTTCCCTATAGTGTCTATTCATGGCTACACACGCATATCATTGGGTTATGGTGTGATCTAATTCACCCAAAGTAGGAAGATCTATAAAAGTTATGCGAGCACATCTTTCAGATGGTGGATTTATTATCAAATGCAAAGTACAAATTTTTTTTCTTCTAAACTGTATTCTTTGTACATGCAGATATCACAGTATTAATCACTTGCATTGTTTTAGTGGGCCTTTTTGCACTGCAACACTATGGAACACATCGGGTTGGTTTTCTTTTTGCTCCAATCTTGATTGTTTGGCTTGGCTGCATTAGTGGGGTAGGCATTTACAACATAATTAAGTGGAACCCGAGTGTTGTTCGTGCTTTATCACCATATTATATTTACAAATTTTTCAAGGAGACTGGAAAACATGGATGGAGTTCACTTGGAGGCATTATCCTTTGTATTACAGGTTTGTAGCGTTTTATTATATATTGTTTACTTGTTCATTCATTGGGTCTTACCAATTGGTTGCTTAATCAGGTGTTGAAGCTATGTTTGCGGACCTCGGGCACTTCTCAAAGCTTTCAATCAGGGTAAGATATTTTTTCTTTCAGTTGAAGATATGGATTGTGATATGAACTTATTGGTCCAAAAGTTTTCATCTTTTAAAAAGCTCTGCTGCGGTTTCGTTGATGACATTGACATGTGGCATCGTTGATGTTAGGAGATGACGGCTAGGGTTTGGAGAGAATGGAATGCTCTCTATTGAGGGACTCAAGCCCAATATATATGTATATGATTACACAAGCAACCCGACCCAACTGTACATAGAACCCGACTCGGTATATACATTAACACTCCCCCTCAAACTCACAGTGTATCATGTATCGAGAGTTTGCTTATAAAATGATGAAATCGAGTAATCGTAAGGGGCTTTGTGAGAAAATCAGCAGTCTGCTCCATCGAGGAATGAACGACAGAGATGATGTTTGCAAGAAACTCCTGCCGAACATAATGACAGTTGACCTCGATGTGTTTGGTCCGCTCATGAAAAACCTAGTTACTTGCAATCTGAATAGCACTCCGGTTGTTACAGAAGAGAGGTGTATACCCGGAAATCCTGACTCCCAAGTCGAGTAGAAGGTGTTGAAGCCAGACAATCTCTGCAGTGGTAGAAGCCATAGCCCGATATTCGGCTTCGGTGCTGGAGCGTGTAACACTCACATTTCTTGCTGTGCCAAGAAATGAGGGAATCACCAAGGAACACACAGTAGCTGGTGGTAAAGCGGCGGGTAGTAACAACTCAAGCCCAATATATATATACATGAATACACAAGCAACCCCGAAGCACGCGTGGTAAGGATCATCCCATGTGGAGCACGTGTGGCAAGGCACGATCGGTGTGAAGCATCAGGAGCGGGAGCAGAAGCAGGAGACGGTGAAACCAGTTCTAATACCATGTTAGATACCCTCACATCCCAAAACCCGGGTTCTAAGGGGAGGTCCATAGCGGGTATATTAAGCGGGTGATGAGTGCCTCCCTCACCGATGTGGGACTATTCGTTAACACTCCCCCTAGAGTGTACGAGATCAAAAGGGGCGTTGGAACAAGAAGCACTAGCAGAAAAAGGAAGAGCAACATGCTTTGCTAAGCTACAACCAGTGCAAACAGAGAGGGGGGAGGACACCCGACCCAGAGCTCCAGAGCGAAAAACGCTTTGTAGTTGATCACTGGATATGTGACCTAACCTTCTGTGCCACAAGTCGGCATCAGAGGTGACAGACATAGTTGACGGAGTGGAAGGAGTGCAAGTGGGAACCTGAAGGTGATCCAACTGATAGAGTCCCCCTGCTCTACCACCCAACCAACTCTCTGACTCGTTCGCAGATCCTGCATAGAACAAGAGGAAGAAGTAAAAGTCACGGTCAGGTCCGAGTCACAAAGAGAATTAACAGATATTAAATTAATGTTTAAGAGGGGAGCATGGTGAACATGAGGCATGGTCAGGTGACCAGTGGGATCGGAGGCAGGGGTGATGGATCCACACTGCGAAATAGGTACACGGGTTTCGTCAGTAGTGTGGACCCCCAGGTGAGTGGAAGCAAGGCGATAGTCCGTGAGTACGAAAGAGTCGGATGTAAGGTGGCAGGAGGCATCCGAGTCGAAGATCCATAAAGCAGTAGTACCAGGAGTGACAGATATGTTGTGATCTATCGAAGAGCTGGTGGAGGCGAGGTATCGAAAAAGTAGCTCCTCAAAGCGCTGGAGACGGTCAGAGTAAGACCGAGGTTGAGCAGGAGAGGTGACAGGTGGTGCCGGAGTACTAAGATTAGCGGCAGCAGCAGTCCCGCCATAATGGCGGAGGGGATCCTGACTATGTCCACGGTCGACTGACGCGGCTGAGGGACGTGGCTTGAGAATACTATCAAAACGAGGAGACGGAGGGACTCGACGATCAGCCACTGTGTGCAGGCAGTACGGGAGCCTAGAGATGCTATAGGAATTCATACCCTTGAAGTATAGGGGCGAGCCGGTATAGGGGAGGTCCTGGGCAGTCCGGTACAGAGAAGACGGGCTGGAGGGAGGGCCTGCGGTGGAGGAAGAAGGCCGGGGGGGTGGGGGTGGCGGTCTGCAGGGGACGGCAGGAGGGGCCGGCGGGTGCAAATAGAGGCAAGAGGGGCAGCGGGTGAGGGTGGGAGGCCGAGGGTTGGGAGCGGGGGTTCTGCGGGAGGCCAGAGGGAGTAAGGGGAAACCGGAAGGGGGGAAGGGGGTGCTGCGGGAGGCCGGGTGGGATGCGGGAGGGAGGGAGGAGGCCAGGTGGGGTGCGAGAGAAAGAGGGGAGGCTGGTGGTTGGGTGGGTTGCCAAAGGGGAGATCGGTGCTATAGAGGGGAAGGCCAAATGAGGAGGAGGCCGGTGCCGGAGGAGGAGCCTTCATCGCGAAGAAACCCTAGAGCTCTGATACCATGTTAGATACCCTTACGCCCCAAAACCCGGGTTGTAAGGGGAGGTCCATAGATGGTACATAAAGTGGGCATAAGGTGCCCCCTTTACCGATGTGGGACTAACCGGTGGACTTCCTCAACAGTTGAGATGACACCTTTTGTTGGAAATTTTTTTGCTTTATGCTGTATTTTTAGGGCCTAAAAGCCTGTAATTTTCCTTTTGTGTTCATGAATACGTATGTTTATATTTAGTTTACCTCATTCTTATGCTTCTAATCTTTAAAAAATTATGTTAAATGTTCTACAATGTCTAGATTACTAACATTAAGGAATTTTTTTATAAGGTCAAACATAGTGATCACAAATTTTGGTTAGTTCCAACATCATTTTGGATGGTTCACAATTAAAAAATTGTGAAGGCACAAATAGATTTTTAAGATGATTATTCAAGCTAACTAGTTAGATGGCTAATAACAACCTCTTTTATTATATTTCCCTTTAGCTAGACAACTCTAGGGCAAAATCCCAGGTAAGTTACTACCATGAATATGTTGCTCTCGCGTAATTTTAATAAATAAGACAGATCTGAATGTTAAATCACGAGTATGTTTCACGCATGCTGGTAGACGCCATTAAGTTAGCGAAGCAATGCAGTGGAGTGTGATTGTTTCCTTTTTCTTTATAGGTGGAAAATCTCTAATTGAAAGTGCTGGCAACTTCTTACATGAGAGAGTGTTCAAATATACTGTTAACTAAGAAGCATTACGGCGCTGTGAACAACATAAAACTATTTGGACAGGGGATGCAGTAGGTCCACTTAGGGAGAGATAGAAGATGTGCATGCAAATGTTACTATAGTTTGCTTTGAGAATTTAATATGTAACAGTTCTTCTAGGATTAGCCAGAATACAACTTTTAAGTTGTAGCATCAAGACTTCTAAGTTCCAAAATATTCAATTTCTTTAGGCATTAGTTGATGGCTTGACCAAGAAGGTCCTCAGTTTTATTGAAGTTTTCCACGGCAGATTAAAATAATGATCAACAAAACTAGTTTGTGGTGAGGTTAGAAACCCATTTTGCCATAAGTTTTGGATTGTATGGATTCAACAGGATTCCAGAGGCCTCATTCTTTTTTAACTAGAGTGACCAAATTGTTGGGACAAATAATCGATAATGATTAAGGCACTGGAATCCGCTTATGTTTTACATATGCCCTCCCTTTGATGAAATTCCCTGAGATCATGATTAAGCTGAACAATATGATTCAAATTTGTTATTTTATGCATATCAATTACCTCTATGCATACAATCTTTCGCCCCAAAATAATATGCTGAGACATGACTATTTTTGTGTATCTTAATTAATTTTGATGGCAGATAGCATTTACAGGGGTAGTTTATCCTTGCCTAGTGCTAGCATACATGGGTGAAGCTGCCTACCTTTCGAAGCATCCAGAGGATATCCAAAAAAGTTTCTTTAGAGCCGTTCCAGGTAGCATGCATCTTTAATTTTTTTTTTAAAAAAATTGGATTTAAGGATTATAGTCTTCTATTAACTTATTGAAAAAATGGCTTTATACTTATTTTTCTGCCATTTCTGGAATATACTGTTGATTTTGTCATATAGTGTTATGATGACCCACAATGGAACCTTAATAAATAATTATCCTTTATGGCGATGCAAGATAAAATGCAAAGATAATTGAGAAGAAAGGCATCGGAAAAGAAAAGCAAATCCAATATGAGATGAGCAATTTTACATGGTTTTGTTAGGACATGATGGCTAGGGTTGGGATAGAATAAAATATCTCTTCATTAAGGGACTAAGCCCAATATATATGTACAACATTACACAACGAACCCGACGCGTCTGTACATAAAACCCGACCCATCTCTATATACATTAACACTCCTCAAACTCACGGTGGATCATATACCAAGAGTTTGCTGATAAAATGCCGGAAGCAAGCAATGGTAAGAAATTTTGTGAGGAAGTCAGCAGTCTGCTCCGTTAAGTGAATGAATATCAAAGAGATGGTGTGGGCGAGAAACTTCTGGCAAACATAGTGACATTCAACCTCGATATGTTTCGTCCGCTCGTGAAAGATTGGGTTACTAGCGATCTGAATAGCACTCTAGTTGTCACAAAAAAGAGGTGTGGCTCGGATATCACGACTCCCAGGTCTAGTAGAAGGCAGCGAAGTCAGACAATCTCTGCGGTGGTGGAAGCCATAGCCTTATATTTGGCTTCAGTGCTGGAGCGAGCAACAGACTCATGTTTCTTACTGTGCCAAGAAATGAGTGAGTCACCAAGGAACCTATGCTATTAAATTCGGGACTAGTCGGTGACTAGTCCCCAGGCGGCATTTTGCCGATCGACTAATTCCGATTCTTTCATAGATGGGCAGAATCCTGACTAGACTCGACTAGTCCCCGACTAACGACTGGGACTAGTCCCAGGCGACATTCCGTAAGTAATTTTTTTTTTTACAAGGAGTCTCTGCAAGCAATTTTGTTTGAATTTTTTTGCATTGCCTCGAAGTCTTGAGTCGCAACTATGGCTCTTCCCTATAATCATCTGTTGAGAACCTGAGAATCTAAGATAAAAACATAGACAAATAATTATTGTTTATTTGTTGAAATTCATATAACCCTAATCATAAAAGCAGCCGGTTATCGTCGTCACCGTCGCCGTCGTAGAAGGAGAAACCCTAGAACCTGGAGAGCTCTGATACCATGTTAGGAAATGACGGCTAGGGTTTGGAGAGAATAGAATATCTCTTCATTAAGGGTCTAAGCCTAATATATATATACAAAGCTTTACACAATGAACTCGACCCGTCTGTACATAAAACTCAACCCATCTGTATATACATTAACATTTTTTATCAAAACTACGCTACGTCTACTTGAAGAGCTAGATAGAAGTTTCAATATTAGTGAACTTATAAATATTAGGATCTTATAGACATCCAAATCCTTACTTTATGATTTCTCACAATCCCACGTACACGGGTATCTTATGGTGAAAATTTCTCCTTTAGTCTTGGGGACGCTAGAAGAAAGTCTCATGGAAGCCTCTCTCTAAAAAAGAATCTTTGGAGGAGGCTCTATAATACATCCCTGTTTTTGCATTGTTGTAATCTGAAAAAACCGTAATGAGAAGAATCTTATCGTTTACATCTTATGCCAATTTGTTGCTAGTCTTGTGATGTTTTGTAAATTATTTATAACCGGGGAAGTCCTTAGCTATTGTTTCGTATCCGAATAGTGAGAAACTCTAATGCGAAGCATATTTCCAGTTCGACCCAAATGTGCACGACCCATCTCTGACGGGGGCTCAATTATCTTGAACGTTTTATTTTTCTATTTAATTATTAATTTTTGGAGTATTAATTAGTGTTAACTTAGGCTTCCTATATTGGGTTGAGAAAAATTGTATGGTGACATGGTGGGTTACTTAAAGGCTCCCATGGCTCTTTTATGATTAGGCAATTGATGAATAAAAAAAATCTTTTGTGCTTCTAGTTAAGGGTCCAATCTCGCCTTGTGGTGAAGTCTCACAAAACTTCTTGGCGGTGAGACCTATGGTTCTCTCTCCCCCTCCTCTCTTATATATTCTCTTTGTTATGTCTATCACAAGTCATCGTTGCAATTCAGATTCAGATCTTTGTCGCAAGTTTCTTCGCAAGTAAGAATCAAGAAGAGAAGAAGAAGAAGAAGAAGAAGAAACAGAGCAAGGAGAGGAGAGGTCTCTGGCTTTCTCTCCCCTCGAGCTAGCCGTTCCATTCGTCCTCGGTTTCTGCATAGAAGTGGTCGCGACCCTCGTTTTGTCACATGGAAACTCACGCGGCCCTCTATTTGTTCGCGTATGATCATCGCAGAATGGGAGACATGATAATATCCCGTGTCACTTATTGCTCAAGGCACCCCTAGCTGTAGTTTTTTATTTATGAGGGAATCCCTGGACTGCCAAATTGCCCATATCTGGTTTTTTGCTGCTGATTGTCTTCCTAGAGGCACCATATGTTCACATTTGCTGAGGGCACTCCCTTGATTTGCTGGGGCACCCCTAGACCTCCCAAGAATCCTTGTGTTGCTGATTTTGATGTTTATCGCTGATCTTTGTGGTCGATTCCTCGTGGATTTACTGATTCTACTTGTGTGCATTGCTTCTTCCTCCGATTTTGATTCCTGGCTTGTTCAAAGATCCATCAAAGCTTTCATCAATTAAAAGGCTAAATCTTTCTTTGATAAAAACCTTCTCTTAAGCAATGACTCGAGCATGTTTTCTTTAATTCCGCAGGACCCCTATATCGTCATGCATCTATTTTGGTATCATAGCTTCATCCCCAATGTCCCATCGTAGCGATAAATTCTCCTATGCTCGCTACCCTCGTGGCGATAGGCTTTTCTATTTCCTTGACCAATCTTTCCATGACCGAGCTTATTCTAAGATCAATGCCCTTATCCGAGCTAGTGACAAGAAGATCGATGCCCTTTTCCGAGCTAGTGACAAGAGACTTGTAGAAAGCATAATGGGACAGTCGATGGATGAGTTGCGAATCTTGATCAGCAAAATTGGGGTCAGAGCGCATCTCCACGTCTATCGGTACCATCAGTGGAGATCCCTGAGGTGACTACACGTTCCAATGATCTCCCGCTTTCACTAGAGCTTCCTCACATGGTTGAGACTTTAGAGGAGCTCCCACCGCCACCAACACTTTTCTTGGAGCTTCCAGTTCCAACACTTTCAATGGTATTGGAGACTCCGCCTTCAGTGGAGCACTTACAGCCAGCTGTGGCCCATGCTACCACCTATAGCGGGTTGTGTTGAGATGATTATGCCAGCTAAGCAATTCAGGGTATTGACTTCAGCATATTATCCCCGTTCATTGATTTCATCAGGCTAGATCTTCCACCCTCGGCTCTAGTGCTCTTTCAGTTTCATCGACACTTGATCTTATCTTCTTTCAAGCTACCACGTCAGATAGCCCTGGTGACCATCTTCATCAGCATTTGCCAGCACATCTCTAACTTCTGGTCCTCGCTCGATAACACATTTTTCGCGTGTGACCCAGGAGGTGACTACGGTACAATGTGACATCATCTTCTAGGTTTCCACCACCAGTTGCTGATTACTAGACACTACTACGGTGGCGGTGACTTTGGCGCTACATCTGTCTACATCCTTCAAGTTAAACTCGATCAAGGACGAGTTATGTAACCGCGACCACAACCATCGTGTCCCCCCTGAGTGTTACAAGGGTCAAGGCCCTAGCAGGGGTCACGAGCAGGGCACTTCGGGCAGTCGCGCTTCATGTGACCAACCTCCTTGCAGTAGTGATAGATCACAGAATTGAATGAGGAGTCACGAGAGCTGACAACGAGAGCAGAGTCCGGAGTAGGAGCAGGAGATAGAGGAGTAGGCACACCGCGAGTGCCTAGTCTGGTCTCCTCATCGACCAGAGAAAGTGGAGGAGCTGGGCTGCCAGAATCGCAAACTCGGAGCGGAGGGCGACCAAGAACTGGTGAAGGTGACTTGTATCAAGATATCACTGGAAACTTGGCGAGCTAGGACAGCCACATGGTGCAGGAATGAAGGAGTCAGGTCATGCCAGTAACAACTCATCATATTGAAGAAATCCTAGATCAAGCGGTCACCTTGACATATCGCCTGGGCATCACAGATAAGTTGGTAGTGACGGGCACCGCCCCTTTGAACGAAGTGGTCCCGAAGATACTCCCATTGAGCACGTGCAGTGAGTAGGCGACCAAGAGAAGGCAGGAGGCACGGGAGACCGAGTGGAGGATGTAAGCCCAGATTGCTTGATCGTGGCGACGCCATATAGCAGCAGGAACATCAAGAGCTAGAGTAGTTATCGTGGAGGTAGTAGAAATAGTGGTGGTCGAGGAGAAGTCAGCGGGGATAGCTTGAAGTCGGGAGCGAGTTCTCACCGGTGTTGTGACCCCAAAGATCACGACAAGCGAGATCGGCTTCGACGGAGACCAACCAATCCGGCCAATCGGCGACCGATGTGAGCCTAAAATCCAATGCTTTTAATGGTGGAAAAGTCATGAGGAGAACTCGAGTGGGGCCGGGATTACGCCATGCCTGAAGCACCAACCGGGGTTGTTTGCTATAGGAGAATCCCTAGTTCTTCAGCACAAAGAGACTAAAGATCTCAAAATAAAAGATCTTCAATGGGTTGGGAATCTCGTGACCCTTCTCTTCAGCACAACAATAATAAATAAATAAATAAAAATTTCTCTAGTTCTTTAATAGAGTGGGTAGCACGTTGGGTGGTGAAGCGGCTGTGGACGGCACAAAGCAGTGCAGGAGCCTGGCTGGGTGGTGTTGATGGAAGCGGTATCGGGAAAGGCGGCAGGGAAGCTGGGTGATTGGGGGCCAAGTAGTGCGGGAAGTAGAGCTGGGTCGTGCGGGAAGCAGGGTCGAGCGACGCGGAGCAGATCAGGGTGGTGCGAGAAGCGGTGGAGGCCGGCTCGGGGTTTTGGTGCAGGGGTTGCCGGAGGTCGCAAGGTGGCCGGAGGTCGAAGGGGCTAAGTGCAGACTGGGTTGTTGGTCGGAAGTAGGACGGAGCTAGGGTTTGGGCGAGGTCGTAGGAGAGGCTGGTGCAGGGGAAGTCACGCGAGGTAGACGGATACGTGGAGTAGATCACTAGAGGAACACCGAATCGATCGAGTAAATCGAGCAGCACTCGATCGCGAGCCATCGCTTGAGGAACTCACGAGACACGAGAGCATCTACCGCGGGATGACTAGAAAAAAAAGTATTTTGAGTCGGCTCTGATACCATGTTAGACAAGGTACTGGAGAGCAAACTGAATGACTTTCATTAGGGTCTATGCCCATGTATATATACAAGTACATGAGAAGATGGGACTTCTGAATAACCGATGTGGGACTAAATATCCTATACAAGTATTATGCATCTACACATAACAAGGCCAATGGAATCTCTTTTGATTGCAAAGAATTAGTGAAACCAATTGCAAACATTTGTTAATTTGTGAGTTTTGTTCCTTTTCTCTTTTCCCATCCCTTCTCTAAACGCACCTCTTCCTTCTAAATATCTAATTCCTCTTAATTCACCTTATTTGACATCTCATCGTTTCATATCGCTGAAAGTACACATCATTTGTGCAGAAATTTCATCTTCAGATTTTTAGATCTGAATTTCTGCACAACTTTGCTTTATTTTATTGCTAAATTTGCTACTGTTGAGTATTTATTCACATATCTCAAAATTATAATAACCATCTGGCCTTATCCCATCTGTTCAGTGATGGCTTTGAAATATACATTAAATTTTGTACTTCAAATATTTATTTTGCGGCAGTTTGTTGATTTCTAGAATTTATTGCACAACTTTCGAGATCACTTTATCTTATTTTTTATCATATTTTTTTTGCATATTTCACCTAAACATCTAACAGAATTTGTACAAATTCACTAATTTGTAAAGTTTCAAAAATTCACAGCTATTTGCTTTGAATTTCTTCATGGTTAGTTTTTTTCCAATTAGATCAACTCATTCTCAATCTGATTTCTTCGTTAGTTTTTGTAATGATGATTGAAATAGTAATCCTACAGATTTGGATTACAGCATAGAGGGATTTTTCCAATTGGGGGTTAGAAATCCTAATCCAGCCCTAATTGTAGTATAGGAACCTTTGGCCACTTTGGTATCTGATTTCTTCTTTTTGTCCTCTTCCCATCTTTTTGACGTCTTGTTCATCCTCAATTTCATTTGTTTTTACCTTTGCATGATTAGAGTTGTTGCCCTTGAGAAGTCCATGCAAGAACTGTCCCCAAAATAAAAGAACTGTAGCAAGACACTCGATAGAATCAGAAGGAACATATAAAGCGATTCAATAGCCTGAAAAACCTCCGAGAGTTGTTTTCCAAAAACTACTCTATCCATGAAGAGAATCGAGCACCTCTGGTTGTCCACCTTTTGATATAACTAGGGGGTTCTAGGGCAGCTGAAAGACCACAGATCATGCGTTTGCACACCATGAGCAGCACATTTATGTAGATCATGGAGAAATCCACGACAAACAACTTTTTCCTCAAGCACCCGAGCCACCTTAGACAGATCTAGGATTGCAATTTGCAAGGCATCAAGATCAACATGCCAGATCCACAGAAAGGATGAATGCAGGAGAGTTTCGGCAGAATCTTCAGTTTCAAAGATTTCTTCGTTTGTTACCAACTTTGATAGGGCCGCAAGGTGCATGATGCTTCCCTCAGATTGAAGGATGCTGCAATAGTTTAATAGCAATGCTACTAGGAGTTGCAAATGCTGAGTGGTATAGGTCCTGCAGCCACGTGGAAGGAGATGAAGCAATATCCTCTTTCTATTCTACTTTCTCTCACTTAACTTTATTTGATGTTTTTTCTTTTCATGTTGCGGAAAATACATGCTATTTGTGCATAAAATTGATTAAATTACTGCCGGTCATTTTCGGATCTGAGCTTCTGGACTTCAGTTTGCTGCATCTTCGTTCTTAATTTAATGCGATTGAATACATGTGCATATATAGATTTAATCTGCACTTCAATTCTCTCTGTGAAAATCTTTTGATCTCTGCATACTCTGCAAATTTCTAGAACTTAATTCCACTAAACTTCTGCATTGCATTAGTTAGGCGTGTTATTGTCTCCTATCTATGTGCTTGATTCCCATAAACTACTAACAAAATTTTGCACAAAATTCACTTGTTTGCTGTGATTTCACAATGCATCGTTAACATCAATGTACACCTATATATCTTGAATTTATGTGTGAATTAACCCTTAGTTCAATCAAAACATCACCATTCGAGTTTCTGCACTAGGTTTTTGAGACAAGATTCGTGCAGATTTTGAAGACAACAGAGACGTTTGTTCAGTTGAGGATTGGAAACCCTAATTTGTCCCCAGTTGTAGTCTAGGAACCCTAGGCTACATCGAGTTCACTCTTCTATTTCTTCTAATGGCAGCTTATGAGTTCCACCGAACAGTTCATTGGCCGATAGGCGTCCATGACCTCACCGTTTTCCTCTTTTGCTCCTATGGACGGGGGAGAAAAAGAAGACAAACACTAACATATAGACCACGCGGCATCTATGCAAATATGTTTCTCTCTCTTTTCCTCTCATGCAGGACATGGACGAACGACATCTTATATCTGTTATGTCCATATATGACAACAATTTAGTTTGAAACCAGATCATGACTTTGTAGGACTTGTTTTTTTCCTATGAAATTGCGAATGGTTATTGTATGCTTTTATCTGATCTATTCATGAGAGATGTAGCTTTGCCAGTTGGGATCAAAACCCTTATGTAATTGTCGCTAACATAGATTTTTGATACATAAGCTTCTAATCCTCAATGCCACATAATCTGATGTTACATGTTCTTTGTCCCAAACCAGAGAGCATATTTTGGCCAGTCTTTGTGGTTGCAACACTAGCCACAGTTGTCGGGAGCCAGGCTATAATCACAGCTGCTTTCTCGATAATAAGTCAGTGTAGGGCACTGCGCTGCTTCCCGCGCGTGAAGATCATACACACATCAAACCAAATCCATGGGCAGATCTACATACCGGAAGTGAACTGGCTTCTGATGGTCTTATGCCTCGCTGTCACTATTGGATTCAGAGACACTGACATGATCGGGAACGCATATGGTACGTCCCCCTCCCATCTCCCTTTCTGATAAATTTAATGATAAGAGTTTTATATCTATACTATATACTAAAATGGAAGCCTCTCTCCCATGTTGTGACACGTGGACGTCTTTTAAAGAGTTAGAATTCTTCTTCCGTGTGTGAACGCGACTCCTTTTTAAATCCATTTAAAAACCAACCATAAAGATGATAAATTCTCATTCAATGATATTTAATGGTCATTTGATGTTAATCTCTCTCTCAAACAAGTGAATCACACTCACTTTAAATTTTACACTTTTTTGAACAATTGTGATGTCTCTTTGCCAAATGGCGTGCATCAAACACATTCGGGCATTGCCCGGGTTTCTTACTAGTTACATAATAACTTGCATACCCTCTAACAACAAGGTAGGTCTTTGTACCTGCCAGCTGGCAATTTAAGATTTTTGGCAAAATGCCTTGATAGGGGCTTCATGAGGCAGGACAGTAGATGAGTGGGTTTAACACTAGAAGATTAGTTGGTTAAAGACTTGGATGCTGATGATTTGCATTCCGCCGCGTCCGTTTTACAGGCCTCGCGGTGATCATTGTTATGTTTGTTACGACATGCCTGATGTTTCTCATCATCACCACCGTGTGGAAGCGAGCAGTTCTCACAGCGCTCCTCTTTACCATCTCCTTTGGATCCCTGGAGCTCCTCTACCTCTCGGCATGCCTTGCGAAAGTCGCCTGCGGCGGCTGGCTCCCCCTCATCCTCTCCCTGATCACTTTGTCAGCTATGTCGGTATGGCACTATGGCACAACCAAGAAACAGGCGTTTGAGTTCCAAAACAAGGTCTGTCTTGACCGTCTCCTCAGCCTCGGACCCAGCCTCGGACTCGTCCGTGTCCCTGGAGTCGGCCTCGTCTATTCCAACATCGTCACCGGTGTCCCTCCCATGTTTGCCCACTTTGTCACCAACTTCCCTGCTTTCCACCGCATCCTCGTCTTTATCTGCTTGCGGACGCTGACGGTTCCAAGAGTCCCGCCTGATGAGCGCTTCTTGATTGGGCGGATCGGCTCACCGGAGCACCGTATCTTCCGGTGCGTCGTGCGGTATGGGTACAAGGACGGGGAGTTGGACAGCTACAACTTTGAGAACCAGCTCCTCATGAGGGTGGCAGAATTCCTGCAGCGGGAGGGGGTGGGCCAGCACGGGGCCGGTGCTGAGATGTCGGTGATCGGTAAGCCGTCCGATCTGGTTGTGGATGCTTTGGCTGGGTCTGAAGGGGCCGACAGAGTGACGAAGAAGAAGAAGAAGAAGGTGCGGTTTCTGGGGTCTGGATTGAGGGAGGAGGTGAGGGAATTGGTGGAGCAGAGGGAGGCTGGCGTGGCATACATGATGGGCCACACGTGTGTGGTGGCTCGTGAGTCCTCGTCGTTCATCAAGAAGCTTGCGATCAATGTCGTCTATGGGTTCCTCCGGCGTAACTCGAGGCGACCGTCGGTTGCGCTTGGGATCCCGCACACGTCACTGATAGAGGTGGGTATGGTGTATTATGTATGAAGAGAGAGAGAGAGAGAGAGAGCATATTCTGACTGATTAATAGATAACGAGAAGGAAACATGAGTTGGCAGCCTCCAGTCCAGTAGTGAAATTGTCGGTGAAGCACGGAAATGGAAGAGGTGATGCTGTGATTTGAGGTAAAGGCACTAACTTGCATTGACACAGGAAGGAGACTACTGATACAGTGATATGGATGGAGATAAACTAAATGTGGAAATCTTTACTCTTAACATTATGTGTAGTACAACTGAGTGTTTACTCTGTATATTAATGAAGAAGTTATCCCTCCCCCCCCCCCACCCATTAAGTTAAGTTTTTCATTTTAGTAATATGTTTCATTTCTACCACACACGGTCGGTGCAATCAATTCAAATGACTAAAAATAGTCGGGGTCTAGCCAACGACATCTGTCCCCATCTGTTTGATCATCTGTCCCTTATGATGGGAACCCCTTGGGGTTCTCTTGGTGAATTGTAGATCTCAACAGTTCCGGAACCATCCAAATGGCTGGACCTCGAACCACGGTGGTACCGTGGTTCGGGGCGACTTAAGTTAAGGGCTTTAAATCAAATTGTCAACTGAAGGTGTAGTGTGAATCCACAAAATGGGAGCGAGTTTAGGGCCACTCACTAGTTGTCAATTTTTGTTTTATTTATTCGCTGGACCATAAGTTGACAAAATGGTTTATGATTTCCTCTCATTTAAGGTCCCTACTCCCTAGGACCATCTACTTTTATTTCTACTTCATTAGTTGATAAATAAATTTTTACTTTTTGTCCCAAGCAATTAATCGTTGTCTTTATCAAATTAAATGGGATGGGATGCCACCACCATCGAACCGCCGCCGTCCCGCCTGCCACCGCCACCCAACACTGGCGACCCACCACGGGTACCACCGTCGTCGTTCATCAATCATCGTTCACTACTCATCGCCTCGCCAGCCGTCGTTGCCCACCACTGTCTAGTCGATCGTCGCCCACCGCTATCAATTACCACCTGCACAAGTGGCATCCTCCTAGGGTTCATCTCATGACCCATAGTCCCGCCAATCAGGAGATACCAGCTCTCCTCTTCACGTGGTGTTGTAAGCAGATTGTCCCTCTTTTTGGTCAAATAACATTACTCTAGTTTAATACATACATACTTAGGGACTAATTTGATGATAAGCGGTTACCATAAACAAGTGCTACTTATCAAAGCATCTATATAACATGCTATGGTTGACTAGGATAAAAAAAGCATGGGAGTCATGGGACAGATCTAGTCGTCGATCAAGATCTAAAAGAGAGAGATAATTAAAAACCTACTATGAAGATATTAAAAACCTATTATAAAGATGATAAATATATATTCAATGATATTTAATGATAAATATATATTCAATGGTATTTAATGATCATTTGATGTTAATTAGTATTTTTTTAGAAATATTAATAAATACTCTCTCCCTAGCAAGTGAATCACGTCTTGAAGGCAACTGCAGCCGCCAAAGACGGCTGTCCAAGTGTTGATGAGCACGGACATTTACTAGTTATAAATAAATGGATATGATCCATTGCCGTGAAGCCATGTCGAAACACTATTCATACCACGTGCCAACAGCTGATAATAGACTCTGATGGATTGTTCTTTCTTGAAGGGAATATGATTTGATGGTTTTAATAGCAGTATCATAAATAATACACGCTCTTTCTTTATCTTTTTAATCACCACACAAATAGGAAAGCTAGCCACAAAGATAAGTGGAAGGTCCACCACTCCATATTGAAGAGAAAATATGCTGTAGCATTTACTCGAACCCATGACCAAGGCTACAATTACATGTCTTACCAACTAAGCTATCAGTTGGCGACGTTCTTTCTCTTTGTCATGAATATCGTCCGGATAAAGAAAACCTGAATACGTGTCCTAATCCTAGCAATAAAATACTATATGTTATTTATAGTAAGAGGATTAATACGTAAGAGGATTCAATATACAAATTAGCAAGAGGTTTTTCCCTAAATGACCACCAATTTTGTCGTATTGCTCAAACTAGATGCACAACTCAAAAGAGTTACTTTTATGACCAATAATATATTTTTGGACAAAAATGCTCTTAATATAGCAAATTACTTCTTTTGTGAAACTAATGGAGACCTAAACGCAACTCCTTACATTGAGTTGTGTTTCAAACTTAAGTGCCCTTCAGCGAAACAACAGAGAAAGAGAACTCCAAGCAACCTCCCAAAGACCTCTGATAAGAATTTCGTTGCAACAAAGAGCGCAAGTTGTGAGGTTTTTGACGACCTCCGGCGAAGGAATACAGAAAAAAAATTCTCGACGACTTCCCGATGACCTCTAGCGAAATAATAGAGAAAGTGAACCCTCGGCAACCTTCCAAAGACATCACACAAGGGTTCCATTGTAAGAAAGAGTGAAAGTAGTGGGGTTTTGACTAGCAACCTCCGGCGAAGGAATAGATAAATAAAACTCCTGATGATTTTCCAACATCATTCAAAAAAATAATGGAGAAAGTAAACCCTCGACAACCTCCCAATGACCCCAGGGAAGAGTTCCACAGTGAGAAAGAACACAAGTAATAATGTTTTCAGTGACCTCCAGTGAAGGAATAGAGAAAGTAAGCTCTCGACAACTTTCCAATGACCTTCGGTGAAGCAATGGAGAAAACAAGTCGAGCCAAAAATGCACGAAAGACAAGACAAGAAAGTTGCGTCAATGTTAAATATTAGGTTGCGTTCAGGTTACGCCCAAGTTACGTCATGGTGTGTCTATTGCATCCAGGTTATGTTATGTTGTGTCTATGTTGCATCCATGTTATTGTTGGAAATAAATCCCTGGTAGAGGCCCGCAGCAGAAGCAAAGAATAGGTCCGAGGACCATAGGCGGTGTGCGTTACATATCTAAATTTTCATCGAAACAATCTACATATGCGTGTATGAATCTAGCATGGCAACTACGTGAACCCCTAACGACGATCTAACGTGAAAGAACAATCTAGCATGTATGCATATTCTATCTATGTTAGATCTACATGTTAGAGATCATACCTGCGTGCGGATTATTTCACCGCGACAAGTTTCTTCTTTGTCGATGGAGACGGGCTCGGATCTGCTCGATATATCTTCGATGCGACGGCCATAACTTTCTGCTCCGAACTCGGATTGGGCTGAAATTTGGACTGCAGGTAGCCAACTTCGAGACACACCTTTTACAACAGGTTTCACCTCGTTTGGACTTCTGTAGCTCCCGGAATCACAGAAACAATGCTGATTTTCTGTGCAGACTTTGGACAACAAAAGGTTGCGGGAGATGCCTTTTAGTTCACCCGATCTCACACGATGCATGGCACCTCGTCGATGGATCTCTGAGTGCCTCCATCCGACGAGCCTTCTTCTTCTACGATACACCATGCAAGGAAGACGAGTCGCCATCCAATGGCTCAAGCAAGGGAGAGAGAGGAGATGAGAAGAGAGGAGAGGGGGCGGCTAGGGTTTTCCCATAGCTTGCATGACCGGCCCTAGGGCTTGCATCATGCATGGCCGGGCCCCCCTCTCCCCTATTTCCTTATATAGGGTCGGTCTTATCCTTATGGATAAGCCTAGTACGGATAGGATTGACTGATTCAAACCTTCTCCCTATATATCTCTTCTTTATCTCTATTTTTTCCTTGGTTTTGAAAACGGTCAAAACTAGCCCATTTTCTGTGCCTCATGATCGGCCCTTTCATCGGAGGCAACAACCTCCCGAAACTAATGGGGCCGGCCTTAACCAGTCTCTCAACACTTAGGGCTGGCCCCCCTAGTACATAGTGACGCATGGTATGACTAAAACGCCCTTATGTCACTAGTTGACCGTTCCTCGTGTACGAGACTTTGCAAGGCACACATAAGTGAAGTGCACCAGTGATTTCATTATTCTCTGAGGTTCCCGTAGGGTGCCCCTAGTGAAGTCAACTAGTCAACTCGCAACATGTCCCGGTGCATCGTACCCATGTGGCAAAGTTCACTTATGGCAAGGAATTGCTACATGTGTCTCTGTACTAACCTAGGGTTTTCCCTTAGTGCACACACGTAGCTACGCATCTACCGTGCACTAGTGCGAAGCACGCACGGAGCGTAGGCTTGGACTTCTCGCTTCCTCTAACTACGTTCTGTATTCCGAGAAGATGGTATAAGAACCATGCATAATGTCGATAAGGTGGAACCTTCAGGGACCAGGGTTCATGGCTTTCACCTTAGACTCGATCGACACACTACCCGAGTGTACCATCGATCCTCTGAGTCTGCGTTAACCTACATGGCCACCCAGAATGCGACGCAGGCTGCACTCCAGTTCCCCCGAACTTACTATGTTCTCCCTCATACCCCTGCTCTCTGCTTAGTATGGTAAACTCGTTGTCCCTCTATCTAGTGCTATGACGCAACTCGAGCTGTGGAGAATACCGTCAGACTCGAGTGCTCATATGACTTGGTTCCTTCCAGGTTGACCATATACATCGTACCTCCGATTACTCTTTTGAGCAACCAGATCCGTCACCAGTCTAACTGATGATCACCTAGCCAGGGTTTAATACGACGTAGGTCAGACCAAGGAAAGCACCTCCCGTTAGGGGTGTGGATGGCCTGCAGGAGTGACACGCTGATGCAACGCCAGCCAGGTAACCTAGTACACCGTGGTTTTGGATCACTGTATCTGGATCCTCACACATTGGTACACCAAAGCACCACACAACTGGTTAGTCCACCAGACATGGCTCCTCAGGGTTTATGACCATTTTACCCTAAGCAGAAACACGGTTTAGTGCACCGGTGTCTGCTCACCGATCTATGCACCGTGTTGGTTCCGTTCGGCCACAGACACTGTGCATGGTAATGATCGTGGTGGAGACACCCACGCTCTGTCATCCCAACAGCTTATCCTGATAGGGCGACCAACCCTGATCAGAGCTGCGAACGTATTTAGGTTACATGAGACCAGTCCCTTGAGTCTCCCACTCAAGTGGATTACCATATAGCCATGGCTCTCTGTTATGTAATCAGAACACGTACTGAGGTACGTACCAATATGCAATCCTATACTATCAACCATACATAGCTAAACTATAGGTTTTTACGAGCTGTAGACCTCACCAATTCTAACAATCTCCCACTAGCTCTAACGAGGAATAACGGTGTTGAGCTCTGTAGCTTTTACATGCTGCCCAAAAGCCTTTGCAGGAATTCCCTAAAGGAATTGGTAACATTGTCTATAGATTCTACCTCAGTACCGCTACTTGCATTTCCTCCTATAACTGTCAGATCAAGTGGAGTTTGTAAATGATGGGTTTCCCCTCACGGTGGTGCCTAGTCTCCTTGGACCTTGCTTACCGCTCTTCTGTTTCAACAACAGATAACTGAGCCTCTGGTACGCGTCCCAAGTTTTCTAAGAACTTCCTAAGCCTTACCACCTGATATACTATCTCACACGCAACAACGTGCTAAGCCTCTGTGGTAGAGTCTGTGATGCACTTGCTTCACATTCTACCATCTACCGCTTCTAATCCCAAGATAATTCCTGAAGTCGATTCTCTGGAATGCACATCTGACACCAAAGTCAGACCCTGTGTGTCCAATCGATATCAAGACATGTAAAGTGCAAGCTAACTCACAATCCTCACTTGATAAGGACTTCAGAGTATATCCTTTACTTTAGTCCAGTGATCTGGACCCGGGTTCGATTGAAACTGACCCATGAATCCTACTGCGCAATAGATATCTAGCCTGGTAAAACGAATCTGGCTAGAATCTTATCTTTATACGTAACCTGTGACAGCAAGAGAACCTTGCTCTGGTTATCTCGAGTTACCTTGATTCTCAGAGCATAAGTCGCCTCACTAGGGTCTTTCACATCGAATTGTGATGACTACAAACCTTTACCGTAAACAATATTCTTACATCATTTTCAATCAGTAGAATATCGTTAACGTAAAGTACTAAATACACCCTTGTAGCTATTTTATCTCTCTTGTACCAACTTGGTTTATCCTCATTCTGATCAAATCCGTGTGAGCGGATTCCCTTGATCAAAATAGATATTTCATCCTGGATGCTTGCATCAGTCCATAAATGGACCGTTGCAACTTACATTCCATATCTTCCTAACCTACTGACACAAAGCCTGAGGCTACGTCATCCATATGTCCTTTCCAAATTCCCATTAGGGAATAACTGTCTTGACATCCATCTAGCAGATCTCCCAACGATAATGGGCTGCGATGGATTAAGAGGATCCGAAATAGACTTAGGCATAACTACCAGTGAGATGGTTTTGACATAGTCAATCCCTTCTCTTTTGGCAACTAATCTAGCTACTTAAGTCTTAACCAGGTGCTTTTCTTATACACATCCTAGACCCTGATGGGTGATTGTGTTATAAGTGTCAAGACTGTTCCAAGGGACATTGATGCTGATTTGCCTCCATAGTCTTTTGTTAGTCAGAGCTGTCGGAAGCTCTCACTACTTCTTCATAGCTCTAGGGATCATCCTCCTGAAACTCTGGATTAACTATCAAAGTTTCTCCATAGTATCTTTCAGGAGCTCTGATAGTCCCACAACGACGAGGTGGTGGTGGTACAAAGGAAGCTCCCACTACTTCTTCGTAGCTCTAGGGATCATCCTCCTGAAACTCTGGATTAACTATCGAAGTTTCTCCATAGTATCTTTCAGGAGCTCTGATGGTCCCACAACGACGAGGTGGTGGTGGTACAAAGTGAATCGTTTCTACAGTACCTGGTATACTAGTTTTTGTATTATCTACTTCCACTATGTTTTTCAGATGCGCACTCTTTACCAGTACCCAGTAGTTCACCCAGAACTACCTTACTGATAAACTTATGGTCTATAATATAATCTTGGTCTAGGTAGATGGTATTCATAGAAATGATTACCTTCCAAACCTCAAGATCATAGAATAGTCTACCTTATGCCTTACTAGGGTAACCTATAAACAGATATACCTGGAACTACATCTTCATCTCATCCATCTTGTCCATTTGCACAAGTGTAGGACAATCCTATATCTCGAGACACTATAGTGTCAGCTTTCGCTTAGACCATAGTTCTCTATAGGTCTGAGACACTGATCTAGATGAGAGATAGTTTCAGATATAAGCTACTGTTTTAAGGTACAACTCCACCAAAGGTGGGTAGTACATTTGGTGATATTCATCATACTACGGACCATGTCAAACAGAGTCCGATTCCTTCTCTCAGAGACTTCATTTTGACGTGTCATCCTTGGAGCATTTAACTAGGAGATAATCCCATACTCCCTCAAGATCCTATGGAACCCATCCGATATGTTCTCGTTCCTTTGATTAAATCGACGAGACTCATATTGTCTGGACACTCTTGGAACCATAGACGTCAAAAATAATTAACACCAATACCTTAGCGGCCCTTTTTGTTATTCTGCCTTCCAGATAATACTCATAGGTTAGAAGGATCTCCGATGAATCTGTGAATAGAAACTCGGCCTTCTTTTATCTATGAATTTATCTAAGGCAGAATATCTAAATCAGAGGGGTCACAAATGTGATAGCTTCTCCGAAGGATTTAGATGAATTTCAATTAGACGCTGTAGCTGTCATAAAATCTATTTTCGAATTGGGATTAAATACAAATTTTTTTTTCTGATCTATTCCTCTAACTATGAAGCTATCAATTCAGTTTAAGATACACACCTACGGTGCTGTCTAAAACTAATAACTTTATTTACCAAAAAGGAAACAGAACTATATCTCTAAAAAACAAAATCTGTGTTTCAGAAAAAACTAAGATAATCATATCTAACAGCTTCCGCAGCGGCTTATGGCATCAGTACCTATGTTAGGATTACTTCACTATAAAGTAGCCTTCTGCTTTCCTTGAATCTCTGTAGACCCGAAGTCTACATTCCAAGAAGCATAAGAACTGCTACTAGATAGCGACTCAACTCCTAACATCCTGAGGCCATACACTATCTTCAAATATCTCCTATACTTGCTAAAGCGAA
>OX393557.1:3334236-3544236 GCA_947650365.1 Chamaelirium japonicum | reverse complement strand
CGTTGCTTTGGTATGGGCTTTACCAGGGCTTTTGCTTTGGCTTCTTGTGTAGGCTTTTGCTTCGACGTTGACTCAATCTTCTTCTCGAACGGCGGTGTCTACTTCCTCAATGCTTCTGGCTTCCTCGATGGTTTAGGTGTCAGCTCGACTTTTCTTCTTCTTCGGGCTTCTTTGGCGTGATTGGAGTCGAAGGGTTTCTTTGAAGACGGCGGGGGTAGCACCGATCTCCGTGCGACGGTTGTAGCATCGGCTTTGCTTTGAAGACGACGGGTGTAGCGATGCTTCGGGTGTTCCTCTTCAAGCTTTCTTCTTCGTGGATGAAGTGGATGTTTGTCGAAGGCGACGGGTGATGACGCTTCGGTATTCTTCTCTGGGCTTTTGGGCTTGATCGGAGTCGAAGGCTTGTTGGAGACGACGGGGTAGTGCCGCTCCAATCTTCTTCTCCAGCCTTTGCTTTTGGCGTCTTTGGAGTCGAAGGGTTCTTCTTCTCCGAGCTTTCTTCTTCGTGCACGGAGTCGAAGGCTTGATCTTCTTATGCAAGGGTCTTCACGTTGATGAGGGCTTTCAATGGACTAAGCCGGTCCCAAAGGGGTAGGCTTGCCCGTGCCTCATGAAGCCTTGGGTCGATGAAGAGTGCGCCTCCTCTTCTGCAGAGCTTCCTCGCTTCGTCTTCAGTTTCTGACCTGGCGACGGTTATGGTGCCGGCTTCTTCTCCGGGCTTTTGGGCTTGATCGGAGTCGAAGGCTTATTGGAGATGACGGGGTAGTGCCGCTCCGATCTTCTTCTCCGGCCTTTGCTTCTGGCATCTTTTGAGTCGAAGGGTTGTTGGAGACGACGGGGTGATGCCGCTTCGATCTTCTTCTCCGGCCTTTGCTTCTGGCGTCTTAAGAGTTGAAGGGTTCTTCTTCTCTGAGCTTTCTTCTTCGTGCACGGAGTCAATGGCTTGGTCTTCTTGTGCAAAGGTCTTCACTTTGATGAGGGCTTTCAATGGACTAAGCCGGTCCCGAAGGGATAGGCTTGCCCGTGCCTCGTGAAGCCTTGGGTCGATGAAGGGCACGTCTCCTCCTCTGCAGAGCTTCTTTGCTTTGTCTTCAGCTTCCGACCTTTTGAGCCTTCCCCCTCCCCCTCTATTTATAGGTGAAGGAGGGGAGGGGAGAGATATGGAAAGATTTATTTGAATCCCTTTAATATTTCTCCCATAACTACCCAGGATTTATTTATCCATTAATAAGGGGAATAAGCCCCTTTATTTGCTATCCTTTTCTGGTAGAGTAGTTATGGCTCAATCCTTTTTGAATTTATTTTGAATATTGCACATAAAGTCGATGGCGACCCGGCTTTGTTTCTTGTCCGTCGGATAAAGGGATCGGCGCATATCCATACTTACGTAGACGTCATACGCAACCTCCCCCCGCGCATAGCGGTATTTGTTTCCTTTTTTTCTTTTTTTCTTTCATTTTCTTTTCTTTTCTTTCTTTTCTTTCTTTCTTCCTTTTCCTTCTTTTCTTTTCTTTTCTTGCATGGCCGACCACCCCCCTTAAGGGGTTCGGATTTCTATAGGGGGGCCGGGTGGGCCCTACTTGGGGGTGGGCCTATCTAGCCTCTTGTTTGGTGCGGGTTGGGTCCGATCGGTTTGCGGGTCGGGTTTGCCTCCGAGTCGGGTTCGGGTCCGAGTGCGTGTCGGGTTTACCTCCGAGTCGGTGCATGCGAGTCGGGTCCGAGTCCGAGTGCGTGTCAGGTTTGCCTCCGGATAGGTGCATGCGAGTCGGGTCCGGGTTAGACACAATTTGTATGTCTACACCAGGCTATTTACAGACCCTCTTGCAGTCCGAGAATGACTCTGATTTCCCGATGACAACATGTACCTGGAATCAAGAGAAAAAAAAATCAAGTTAGAGAGAGAGAGAGAAAGAAAAAGGAGTGGGAGGGAGAGATCTCCGGCTCCAGCCGCTAAACACTTTTCGCATGGCCCACATCCGCGAGGGTGTCAAAATTTCACGGGTTTAAGTGCAATTTGGGCAATACTACATGGGGGTTAAGTTTTTTGAGAAAAACTTCAGGGGGGCAAAGTGTAATTTCAAAACTGTGGGAAATCAAGTAGTTGACCAAATGAGGAAATCAAGTAGTTGACCAAAGGGGGGTATTGTGCTAACATTTCAAACTTTAGGGAGCAATTTGGAACAAAATAAACTACATGGGGGTAAGTGATTTTTAGCAAAACTTCAGGGGCGCAAAGTGTAATTTACCCTTTTTTACTCAGCTTATTTCATGATAATGGAGTATAGTGGAAAAAAAAATGAAAGGGGGTTGACCCTTGATCCCCCGCGGGCTGAAGGCGAGACTGCCGGATCGTTGCATCAGCATAGCTATAACTTATAGTATCTTTCTTTATAACAAAATTTAATGGATACATACGGAATAATAGCAACATCGGCAATTTCTGGATGGGATTTAAGTATATGCTCCAATTCAGTTGGGGGGGCTTGAACCATGAAATAGAACAAACTATAATGCTATATGTATAAATACAAAGCAAAAATAATTGTTACTGCAATAGTAGAACTCCCAAATAAGTTGGAATGAGGAACAAAGGGATAGTACCTGTTTGGATACGAAATCCATGACTTGTTCTTCATTGAGGGTGCTCCCAGGTTTGCGCACTACGAATGCCATACATATCTCTCCTACTTCTTCATGAGGGTACCTGCACATTAGAGAAGATGGGTAAATCAATAAATGCCATAAATTGCCATTTTGAGAGCTGAAATTTTCATTAGGATGGTACCCTATCACAAATACAACTCCCATGTACTAAATATTTCTCGCAGCTATTAGTCTCCTAATCTGAATGACTTTTTTTGGACTCTTGATTTTTGCCCATTTGGGGACATTTGATAATCGAGCAATTTTAACGGTGACTACGGACGGCAGAAATTGCTTCGACCATTTGACCCCCCTAGAAGTTTTGGAATTTGATGAAAATTGGTGACGATGATCATTTTATCCTAGGCAACAACCTCACCAAATTTCATCAAATTCCATAACTTCTTGGGGGGTCAAAATACCCGCAGCTCACTTTCCCCCCCGGCAGCCCACAGCTCACTGTAACAACCCTCTCTCTCTCTCTCTCTCTCTCTCTCTCTATATATATATATATATATATATATATATATATATATATATATATATATATATATATATATATATATATATATATATATATATATATATATATATATATATATATATATATGGGAAATGAGTTCCTATGACATGTCATAGGAAGTACCCTATGACATATGGTGAGTTAGTAACCCTATAATATTTAGAATGTTTTGAATTTTTACAAGGATGATCACCCTATCTTAGATAGGACCCCCACAAAAATTCGACTCATTCTAAAACTTCTAGAGGCATCAAATATGATTTTCAATTTAACGGTTAAAATGGATGGCCGATAAAGCTTCTAGCATTTGATGCCCCAAAAACTTTTAGAATGCCTTGATTTTTTGTGGACATTCTATCTAAGGTAAGGTGATCACTCACAAAAAAATTCAGCACATTCTAAACATTCTAGCATTAGTAATTCACCATATGTCATAGGGTACTCCCTATGACATGTCATAGGAACCCAGCCCTATATATATATATATATATATATATATATATATATATATATATATATATATATATATATATATATATATATATATATATATATATATATATATATATATATATATATATATATATATATATATATATATATATATATATATATATATATATATATATATATATATATATATATATATATATATATATATATATATATATATATATATATATATATATATATATATATATATATATATATATATATATAGGGGCATGCGTAGGTGCGGTCCATGCGGTCCGCATCCACAGCCATCCGATGCACGCGACGCGGTGCGGTGCACTGCATCGGACGGCTGCGGGTGTGGACCGCATGGACCGCAAGACCGTGCCTAAGGAATTCCCATATATATATATACTAGTAATGCCCGTGCCTGTCGGCATGCAAAAGATTTTGAGGGAGAGAACAAAATTTTGAGGAAGGTGGCACTTTTTCAAAGGTGGCAAAAAAATATTTTGAGAGTGGCGACAATAATTTGAGGGAGAGAACAATATTTTAAAGGTGATAACAATATTTTTTGAGGGGAGACCTAGGATTAGTGTATAAGATCATTTCCTCAGAATAATAGAGTATATGGTCAATAAAGCAATACCTTGGATATCACATTATAACACATCGATACAATAAAAAAAAAAAACCATCTCAAATACATCATACAGAATTTGAAAAGAAATAGCATTCCAGTGACTTAATCCTAAATGTCAATCCGAGAGCAACTATGTTTTATACCGGGAGACAGGATAGTTAGGGAATTGATGTCGGTCTTTCTCTCTCTCTGATGTGATCGGAGGGTGTGAAAGAGGAGATATGCTCGTTTGAGAACTGATCCCCCTCTCTAGGTAATTGATGGCTGTTATAGTGCCGATAGGCACGAACATTACATTTGCAAAAGCATCGAGCATAGATTATGAATTACATAGTGTTCACACAGTGTGTAGTCAACCTTCAAATCACAAATAAATAGAGAAAAATCATATTATGATCAAATCTCCAACATTATGGTATTTATTTTTTTTCCTCTCTCTCCGGCTTAGTATGTTAGTACAAATCAACAATATTTATTTTATTTCCTTTTTTTCCCTTATCTAGTCTACATGTAAAGTCCCCCCCTCCATATCTCTCACCTCAATCTTTTTCAATTTTAAATTTATAACATCTCAATATATTAATACAGATACGAGCAATTCAACTGTGCAAGGAAATCAAAGGTTTTGGATATATATTTCAACTCAACTTCTCTGCATTCGATTCAATTTCTAGCAATGACAACATTCTTCATCTTACGATAACTCGCAAAATAAAATAGAAACAAAACAAAATTATAATAGTGATTGTTAGAAAAAAGAGATAAAACAATCCTAAGTAAGAAAATCAGTCAGACCTCGGGGGGGGGGGGGGGGGGGGGGGGGGAGAGAGAGAGAGAGAGAGAGAGAGAGAGAGAGAGAGAGAGAGAGAGAGAGAGAGAGAGAGAGAGATTAAAGTTCTTCATTTCCTTACAACTGGTATTTGGCACAACATTACATATTTGTTCACTTCTATAATGACTCTACCACATGAGAATCCAATAAAAACCACAAAAAACTTCTATATCACAAAGAAATGCTATCAAACCTCAACCATGCTGCAATTGTTCACCGGTGATAACTTCTCTTAACTAATGACGTAATCAAACACTCTACAGTAGTATCGCTACTTCGAGTGCAAATTTTGACGGGGCGCAAAAAAATCTTCTGCAACATTTAAAAAATTAGCACTTGAAAGTAAATCTTCTGCAAAAAAATTAGCTACGGTAGTATCGCTACATCTATTCTCCAGATTTAATAAAAATTCTGTAAGAAATTCGAATTTCCTCAAATTAAAAAAAGCAATGCAAAAGTAAAATCTGGAAGCGAACATAGTGGTTAATTAGTGTTTGAACTCATATGTAGGGATTGATGCCCTCTTCGAACAGGTTACTGTTGTAGCGGCCAACCATGCGAACGCCCTCTTAGAGATCATGTCTCCCTCAAGGAAGATTTGGAAATCCCGCAGAAACAGAATGTGATAAAAGAGATTACGGAGAGAGGGGAAGAAGAAGGAAAAAAATGACAAAAAACCTCAACCGAAGGGTGCTCCAACACCGCCATTTCGTTGGCAACCTCAACATCCTGCAATCCAATGAAATCGGAATCAATGAATAGATTTTACACAAACAAAAAATAAAAGAACAATAGGAAGATTAAAAACATCAGATTTCTTGAAAAAAAGAAAGGGAAAAAACAGAGAGAGAGAGAGAGAGAGAGAGAGAGAGAGAGAGAGAGAGAGAGAGAGAGAGAGAGAGAGAGATTGAGGTGCGTGAGTCTTGGGGGGTCACATTTGGTGTAGGCCTTGGAGTAGCAGCAGCAGAACGGGGCACACTGGATCTAGATGACGTAGCTCCCGTTGTCAAGGACTATAAAATTGTGCGATACAAAACATATTATCAACACTCCAGAAATACTACAATTTGGAGGCAAAATCCAAGATCTTACATGAATCGCCATGCTCAAGATCTAGATGTAGTGATCATATTAAAGTTTACTTTTAGTCATACATGCATAGTAATAACCAATATGAATAAATTATTGCTATAATAAAAAGATGGAAAATAAATCAAGAATCACCTCTGAATAGTGCTTGCCTTGGGGGTGTATCGCCACCACTGGGAAGGCTTAGATTGCACTTTGAAACTACAATGAAACATAAAAGGAAAATAAAGTTAGATTGAGACAGATGGAGATCCATCAAAGATGAGATGCATCGATCCTTCTATTAGAATTTCTGCTGAAGACAAACAAAATGAATTGGAGGAAGTGTATGGAATTAAGAATGGGAAAGGGGGAGCTCTATCGCATTACCTGTTCTCCAACTCTCTTCTTCTTCTTAAGATGGCGATAGCGCATCTTCTCGATTTGGAGGGAGGAGGGGGAAAAGACGTTGGAGAGAGAGAGCAGAGAGGGGATGAGCCCGAAACCACCTCTTCCACTACCACGATCGGCATGGCCTCGGAGCCCAGCACCGCTGCTACCACGGGCATCCCTGTCCACTCTGCACACATACGGGCACACACACACACACACACACACACACATAGAGAGTCGCACGCAGCCTGGCCGCAGGAGAATCGCACATAGCCAGGCCGACCGACGACCGGCGAAGCTGGGCTCTCTCTCTCTCAAACCTCTGTTCTCTCTCATTCTCTCTGCGTTGGCAACCCGGCCCGATCGCCGGTGCCCTTCGCACCTGCGCCCTGTCACCGGCGCACCACCGCCGCCTCGATCGGCCCGATCCGGCACCGATTCATCGGCCGTACCTCCCCGGCACCGCCCTCCGTGCCGACCGACGCAGTCAGGCCCTCCGGCCCTCCCTCTCTCCCTCTAACCTCTCTCTCGATCTGTCACCAGTGCTCGTCACCGGCTCACCGATGTTGATCGCCGATGCCCTTCGCACCTGCGCCCTGTCACCGGCGCACCACCACCGCCTCGATCGGCCTGATCTGGCATCGATTCACCGATCGTACCTCCCCGGTACCGGCCTCTGTGCCGACCGACATAGTCAGGCACTTCGGCCCTCCCTCTCTCCCTCTAACCTCTCTCTCGATCTGTCACCAGCGCCCGTCACTGGCTCACCGACACTGATCGTCAACGCTCGACGTCTGGAGAGAGTGAGAGAGAGATAAGGTCGATGATCTGGAGAGAGAGAGAGAAGAGAACGGGGGTGGTTCTAGTTTGGGGTTTCCATCTATAGAAAGGGAGAGGGAGAGGGAGAGGGAGAGGGAGAGGGAGAGAGAGAGAGGGGGGGTCGTGGTAGAGAGAGCGAGAGGGGGGTGTTTCCATCCGAGGGTCGAGAATCAACTTTCATTTTTTAACCCGGCTCATATTGGTCCGGACGGGTATCATCACCCTCCATTTTTAAGCCACGGTATAATCACAGCTGTCCGTTTAATCCAGTCTGGACGGACATGATCACCTTCCATTTTTGAAGGGCTGGTCGGATCAATCATGGCTGATTGAAACCTTCCATTTTTGGAGGGCTGGTGGGATCAATCATAGCTATTAATCAATCTCTTCCATGTGAATGACACACACCCTAACAGCAATGAACGATTGTGTTTGTCTCTTATGGTTTGTCTCTCAACTCAATTAAATGTTTGTCCTCCCCACAAAACCCAGAAATATTATATATATATATATATATATATATATATATATATATATATATATATATATATATATATATATATATATATATATATATATATATAATATATATATAGAGAGAGAGAGAGAGAGAGAGACGGGGAGCTTGCACCCGAGGTGCAGCAACAACGCTGCACCTCTCGCTTGTTTACCTACCTAGAAGTTTTGGAATTTGATGAAATTTAGTGAGGGTGTTGTCTAGGATAAGATGATCATCCTCACAAATTTTCATCAAATTCCAAAACTTCTAGGGGGGGTCAAATGGTCGAAGCAAAATCTGTATATTTTAACGATGACTGCGGACGGCTGATTTTGCTTCAACCATTTGACCCCCATAGAAGTTTTGGAATTCGATGAAAATTGGTGAGGATGATCATCTTACCGTAGACAACACCCTCACCAAATTTCATCAAATTCCAAAACTTCTAGGTAGGTAAAACAATGCCTGAGGTGTAGCAATGGCGCTACACCTTAGGTCCAGCATCACTTTTCCCTCTCTCTCTCTCTCTCTCTCTCTCTCTCTCTATCTATATATATATATATATATATATATATATATATATATATATATATATATATATATATATATATATATATATATATATATATATATATATATATATATATATATATATATATATATATATATATATATATATATATATATATATATATAGGGGGTGGGGAGCTTGCACCCGAGGTGCAGCAACAACGCTGCACCTCTTGCTTGTTTACCTATGTTGAAGTTTTGGAATTTGATAAAATTTGGTGAGGGTGTTGCTTAGGGTAAGATGATCATCCTCACAAATTTTCATCAAATTCCAAAACTTCTAGCGGGGTTCAATGGTCGAAGCAAAATCTGTAGATTTTAACGGTAACTGCGGATAGCTGATTTTGCTTTGACTATTTGACCCCCTAGAAGTTTTGGAATTTGATGAAAATTTGTGAGGATGATCATCTTACCCTAGACAACACCCTCACCAAATTTCATCAAATTCCAAAACGTTTTGGATGGTAAAACAATGTCTGAGGTGTAGCAACGACGCTGCACCTCAGGTCCAGCATCCCTATATATATATATATATATATATATATATATATATATATATATATATATATATATATATATATATATATATATATATATATATATATATATATATATATATATATATATATATATATATATATATATATATATATATATATATATATATATATATATATATATATATATATATATATATATATATATATATATATATATATATATATATATATATATATATATATATATATATATATACGATACTGTTCACCTACGGGACGTCCCGCATCGTTATCTTCCGGGACAACTCCAGAACCGTCCAATTGGGACGGATCGAACGGCTCATCTCTCTCTCTGTGTTCCGATCTCTCTCTCTCTCTCGTCTCCGGTGAACTGACCGCCGATCTCTCTCTCTTCTCCGGTGAACTGACCGAGCCCTGACGGTGAATCGCACCGAGCCACGCCGGCAGCCAACCCCTGACCGCTCCTCCACCCAGCCCGGACCAGTGAATCGCACCCTTCTTCCCCTCCGGCTTCCCGCGCCGGCAGGGGAGGGCTGCACCCACCGAGTCCCGACGGTGAATCGCACCGGCGCCGGCGGGGGAGGGCTGCGATCTGGGCTTGGTGTCGCCGGTTGGGGCTGGGTGGAGGAGCAGCCAGGTGATGGCGCCGGCGGGGGAGGGCTGCACCCACGGAGTCCCGACGGTGAATCGCTCCGGCGCCGGAGGGGGAGGGCTGCGATCTGGGTCGGTGTCGCCGGTCGGGGCTGGGTGGAGGAGCAGCCAGGTGATGGCGCCGGCGGGGGAGGGCTGCACCCACGGAGTCCCGACGGTGAATCGCTCCGGCGCCGGCGGGGGAGGGCTGCGATCTGGGTCGGTGTCGCCGGTCGGGGCTGGGTGGAGGAGCAGCCAAGTGATGGCTGCCGGCGTGGGTTCGATCCATCCCTGGCTGTCACCGGAGAAGAGAGAACACAGAGTGAGAGAGGAGCCGTTCGATCCGTCCCAATCGGACGGTTCTGGAGTTGTCCCGGAAGATAATGTACAGGACGTCCCGTAGGTGAACAGGATCCTATATATATATATATATATATATATATATATATATATATATATATATATATATATATATATATATATATATATATATATATATAAAAGGAAAGTGATATGTTGCCAACCCATTTGCCAATTAACTTGACATGGCAACCAATGTTGCCAGGCTGATGTGGCATGATCACAATCGTCTTTTTCATTGACCTAGGGCTAGTACTGAATCACACTTCGTCCCAACTGACAGACAAACAAATTGCTATGATTGGGTGCCACATCAAGTTGGCAACATTGTTTTGAAAACCGGATCGGAACGGGTTGTTTAATTGGTTTGGATCGGAAACCAAACATATTTGTCTTTCAATAAACCGATTTATTTATAAAATTCTATTAAAATATAAATTATATGTGAAAAATGGGTTGTTGGATTTGAACATAGAACCTATGGTTAAAAATCCTTTGTACATGCCTTGGTACCTAATTAAGGAGCCATACTCTTCTTTGAAATATTAGTATCTATTATGAAAAAAAATAACATATTTCTCAGGCGGTTCAAACGGTGAATCCACCGGTTTAGACCGGATTGGATGCTTTTTCCGGTCCGCCTCTTGGTCTATTTTTTTTTAGGGTTATTTTGACTTTGACCCCCAAATTTAGCATTGAATTAGACTTTACCCCCCATATTTTCATTAATTAGACTTTACCTCCCAAAACTAACTGTTCCGTTAGCTCACCATCTAAGGGGAAGGGTGAGCTGATGGAAAAGAAAAAAAAACCTTTGGAGGGTGAGCTGACGGAACAGTTAGTTTTGGGGGGTAAAGTCTAATTAATGAAAATATGGGGGGTAAAGTCTAATTCAAAGCAAAATTTGGGGGGCAAAGTCAAAATAACCCTTTTTTTTATTGGTCGGCAATGAAAGTTGGCAAAAACGGTTGGCCGAATAGAATTGCTCAAAAAGTCAAAATTTAATTAGGATTTTACTGCATTGGGTACGGATTACGGAATCAGCCAACTTTTTCAGATTTTTTATTTGGGTCATTTTGACTTTGCCCCAAAATTTGCCTTGAATTAGGCTTTACCCCCCATAATTTCATTAATTAGACTTTACCCCCCAAAATTTGACTTTACCTCCTAAAACTAACTGTTCCGTCAGCTCATCCCCCAAAACTTTTTTCTTTTCTGTCAGCTCACCCATCCCCTTGGATGGTGAGCTAACGGAACAGTTAGTTTTGGTGGGTACAGTCTAATGACTGAAAACATCGGGGGTAAAGTCTAATTCAAGCCCAAATTTGGGGGCAAAGTCAAAATAACCCTTTTTTTTATATATTATAGGCCCCACTCCTTTCACCAATTACTGCACACCACCTCTCCGCGGGGCTCTAGCGGCACAGATTGTAGCTGCCAATTATTTTTCTTTTTTTTAAATAACTTTTGTTTTCTTTGATAGAAAATTACATTTTGTTTTTGGAAACAAGAAAATATAGGGAGAAAATAACTATTTTTTGAAAAAAAAAAAGAGAAAATAACCCCTTTCCCACTAAGACTAAAATTACACACATGAACTCGATCACTTTGAATAAAAAAAGAGAGAAATAATACAGTATCCTTCTACATCCCGCTCTCAGGAGCCCAATGCATCACAACACATAGAAGGGCAAATTCGAGAGAGAGAGAGAGAGAGAGAGATTCGAGAGAGAGAGAGAGAGAGAGAGAGAGAGAGAGAGAGAGAGAGAGAGAGAGAGAGAGAGAGAGAGAGGGGCGTAGTCAGAAAATTTTTTTAGACTGGGTTGAAACTAAACTAGTTTTATTTTTACAATGAAACAATGCTAAGCAAAATTTTTTAAACAAACATCGACTGTACTAGAAATTATATTAATATAAAAATTGGTTAAATATACTTTGTCTTTCCGAATTTTAGCTCAAAAATATTTAGCCTTCCTATAGTTAAAAAACTACATTTTGTCCCATTGAAGTCAAATAAAAATTACAAAATAAGAGAAATTAAGTAGCTGACAAAAGGAGTATTGTGCTAACATTTCAAACTTTAGGGAGCATTTTGGAACAAAGTAAACTATAGGGGGGTTAGTGTTTTTGGCGGCGATTCACGTTTCGTGAGGACTCAGAGGCGATAACGATTCACGTATGTGTCGCGAGGGGCCAAGAGCCTCGCTGGGTTGAGGCGGGCTGAGACATGTACTTAATAATATGGGATAATTTTTCTCAAAACTCGGCCGGGCTATAGCCCGGCCGAGCCATCTATTAGATCCGCCCATGGACGAAGGTATCTTGAAACCCTAGCTGAGGGGCTCGAAGAGCTCCTCTTCATTAGCGTTGGAGAGGGTGTCGAAGGGGATAGGAGAGCGGAGGGTAACCATATTTTTAAGAAGTACCCCATGTGCTGCTAGACCCAGCACACATGGATGTTGCTTGATGGAATTAATTGGACTTGCCTGTTTGTTTTTCGGACCAGTAGAGTAAAAGGCTACTAAATCTTCCAAATCGACTAGTAAATCTTATTTCCTTCTTGTTGTTTTCATTGACCAGTAAAGTAAACAAAAAATTATAGTTACTTTTGGACGGCTATTTGGAGAGACCAATAAAGTAAATTAGAAACTTTTACTTGCATCGTCCGATTTGGACCGGAGGAAGAAAAGAGAAATCAACATAAAAGAAATAGATTTTTGCAAAAAAAAAACCCAAAAGGGGATAACATCGCTCGTCGGAGGATCCCAATCCATACCTTCAAATAGATGAAGGATCTCGTAGAGGAGCTCAGTCGGCGTCGCAGTGGAGATCTGATCTGCATCGATAGAGGGAGCGTAAATTATTGTCATGGGTGGAAGAACATAGTATAGGCTGTAGCTTGACATGTCAATGGACCGGATTTAGATATGAACCCGATTCATTAAGTCGAATATGGATAGGTTTTTTTGATCCGATATTCCGATAACGATCCGAATCGTTTAATCGTTTACTTAACAAATTGGATATGGTTTTAGACTAATACAATCCGTTAAGAACTCAATCCGACAAACTATAATATAATATAATACATTTTATTCATTGTTAGATTAGATTGCTTTAGATATAAGACCCTAAGAAATAATATAAAAAAGATTTTTATGGTCCCACCAATCAAGACTCAGATTTTATCCTGGCCTTTTGAATCCGAAGTTCAAAATCGACTGTTTGTCTGTGTATTTGGTGCTCAACGATATCATAATCGTTCAAAATCGACTGTTTTTCTGTGGATTTGATGCTCAACAATATCCGAAGTTCATGATCCGGATTCTAATCCGAATTCGATCTGATCCATACTTAAACGGATATAGATTGAATTTTTTGATCCGATGATCTGAATCCGATAACTTGTTTACTTAATGAATCATATATGGGTATAATCTATCTGATCTGAATCTGCTGTAGACAAGTCTAGCATGTAACGTGCTTTCGACAAGAAAAAGAGATACGTCTCTCGCTCGTGTCATTGGGTTACATGGCCTTGTCAACAAAGCCTTCTACTAGTAAATTAAAAGTTTTACTTGACTTTTTTGTAGTAAAATTTTTTAGCTACCAGTAAATCTCCTGTCAGTTACTTTTCCACAGCTTTTTGGATTAAAAAAAAACAGAGAAGTAAAACTTTTCACCTATTTACTTAACTACCAGTAAAGTTTTTTAGCTACCAGTAAATCCCGTGTCAGTTAATTTTCTTATTGACCAAATTGAAACAGGCCCGGCCCACTCATTCACCAATTACTGCATACCACCTCTCCAATTGCTGGGTCCAGTTGATACACAGTGCAGTCGCCAATTATTTTCTTTTTTAAAGAGAAAGACCCTTTTTTAAAAAAAAAAAACAAGAAAAAATAGGGAGGAAATAATTATTTTTTTCTGGAAATTAAAAAAAAGTTCAATAACTCCTTTCCGACTGTACTAAACTTACATATACATGAACTTGAACTCTTTGAAAAAAAATAATAATAAGAGGAAAATACTGCACTACCCTTCTACATCCCGCTCTCAGGAGCCCTCTGCACCGCAGCGCTAAGGGCAAATTCGGAAGCAAGGAAAAAAAGATGAAGAGAAAGGAGAAGCGTTGGAGAGAGAGATGGAAGGAGGTAACTCGAAACCCTAGCTAGCTGAGGGATCGGAACCGCTCCTCTTCGTCTTCAGCGTTGGAGAGGGCGTCGCAGACTCGCAGCCGCCTTCCGGGGAGAGGAGGGAGCGGAGCACGTGGCAGAAGAGGGGCACGGGGCAGGGGATCCGGAGCACCCCGCGCTGCTCGTAACCGTACTCCTGTGCCGACCATGCCAGCAGCTCCGCGAAGGCCGGCCGTCCCAGCAGATCTGCCCGCACCGCGAACCGCTCCATCTCCTCCCCCACGTACACCGGCACGTGCCCCTCCGGCACCTCCGGCCGTCCCTCCCCCTTTTTCTCCACCCGCAGCGGCCGGTACCCCGACGAGTCCGCCACCCGTGACAGCCGCTGCATCAACCGCTTCATCGAAGATCGATCCGACGGACAGCGGGAGACCAGAGAAGATTTCAGAGAGAGAGAGAGAGAGAGACAGAAGGGGGGAGAGAGAGAGAGAGAGAGAGAGCTGAGAGAGAGAGAAGCGTAGTAGCGAACTGAACGGAGGTGTGTGCGGATATTTATGTATTAAAATTACAATTAATTTATGTAAAAAATATATAAAGAGGTGTAAGTGAGTGCGAGTACTTGGCAGGTACATGAGCTATACGAAACTGGGGTCCTATCATCGGACAGCGAATGCAAGTAACAAGTGCATGACACGTGTTTTATAAGAAGTGGTGCAGTACGTTAAGGTGTTAGTGTACACGTGGCGCTTGGAGGGTCCGGATGGATGCGAGACGGTCCATGCATTCTCCCAAGGGGAGACGGTTGGTTTGCCTTTTTGCCTTGGGAGCTTCTGTTCAGCTTTTAGCAACTACTTGGAATCTAATAAAAAAAAGGCGGCTTAAATCTCCGTTCGCGTTCAGTCAGCCATCTGGGTTCGATCATGTGGATAAAGATTGAACCCGGTCCGGTTATCTTTCCGGAAGTATAAGCGCCAGCGGCCTTATCTTGTCCTGCTAGCTCCGGTTTAGGTACGATTAGGTTCGACCCTTCAGCTGGTCCAACCATGTATTGTATTTCACCTACCGAGCCCGAGGGGTGAGTCAAGTCAGCAACAGCGATCGTTGCTTTTGTTCAAGAGTCTAAATTATCGCGAAAAAAAATAACCCCACAGATAAAGAAACACGAGAATATGAGATTATTTTATCATCTCGCTTCCGTGGTCCGTTCCAGTACGGTTCCGTGATCCCTCACGTCGTATTCTGTGGGGACCGGACAGCGTGTGTGGGACCCACTATTGTTGCGGGTTTTACGGCCGTAATACCAGGAAAAAAGAGCTGGAAAATGCTAGGGTATACCAACGGACAAAGATATCCCTTATCAGTGACGGCTGGTAGCCGCACGTGAACCGTCAAGCCAAAGGTTTAACAATTTTTTTTTTTTTTTGAGAAATCCCTATGAGAGAATGAGGGGTTCGGCCTAGACCCCTACCAGTTTATTGGAAGAAAAGAGGATTACAAGCAGTCTTGTGTCACCGTTACAAATATCAAAGAGGAAACTCAGAGCACCCGGAGTAGCGGCCGACGCCCAAAGGTGGATGGCACACTTAATTTGGGAAATGACAAAATCTGCCGACGAGCTCTTGCTCGGAAAAGTTCTCTTGTTCCGCTCAAGCCAGATTTTTCAAGAGATACCAACTACTAGTATATCACAGCCTCGCCTATCCGACCCCAAGAAATTTTTGCGTCTTCACGTCCCCCAAAGAAGCCCGACGGTTGTCAAAGGAAATCGTCTACACAAACGCCGGAGGAAGTGGCCCCACACCACCTTGGAGAAGTCGCAGCCCACCAGCAAGTGGTCTGTGGTCTCCTCCATCCTCCCGCAAATAGTACAGGATGGGTCGGTCACCCCCGGGTGATTCCTCCGCAAAAGGTTAACCTTCATGAGAATCTTGTTCCTAAAAGCGAGAAGCATGAAGATCCTGGTTTTGGGGGGGCATCTGGTCCTCCAAATCGCCCGGGCCTGAGGGCAAGAAACTCCTCCGAAATTAAGAAAATTGTAATAGTTGCGGATGGAGAAAACTCCGGAACTGGTCCAACGCCAACTCGCTCGGTCCGGCTCAGATGAGAGGGACACCCCCTATAGCAGTTCCAAGAGTTGGCCCAGCTCCTGGAGGTGCTCCGTCGGAAAAGGCCCCGAAAAAGTAAGTCCAAGTCGTGACCCCCTTTGGACCAATGCCTGTGACCTCACCGAGGCCCCATTGGATGGAGCCAGCTCGTAAAGGTTATAGAACAGCGTCCGGAGAAGAAGCTCGCCGACCCATAAATCCTTTTAGAACCTGACTTTCGTCCTATTCCCCGCAATGAGCCAGTTCCCGCATCGGTAGATCGCTGAAACCCTGGAGACCCCTCTGCAAAAGGGCGAGATGGAACTTGAAATCCGTGATCTCGAGTGGAGGGGGGAGAACCTCCTAAAGTACCTCGTCATGATGACGCTCCGCCAAATGTCTCCCGCCCCGTTCTGCAACCTCCACCACCGTTTCCCCAATATGGCAAGGTTAAACTCCCTGAGATTGATGACCTGCAGACCCCCTGCTCCTTAGACTTGCAGGCGCTGCCCCAGATAAGAAGGGGATACAATCCAGAGTCGCCTGAAACCCCCCACCACAGGAATCCCAGATGCAGCTTGTCAATCCTGGTAATGACCCACACTGGAAGGTGGTAAAAGGATAGGTAATAGGTCGAGATGGAGGACAGGACAGAGTTGACAAGCGTAAGTCTCCCTCCGATCGAAAGAAGGTTCCCCTTCCACCTAGAGAGTCGATCTCCTCTCTATTTTCTGGATTAGCTCGAGCCAACTGTCCCTTGGCAGTTTGTGGTCAGAAATTGGGAGTCCCAGATACCTGAAGGGGAGTCTGCCCAGCCTGCAGCCAAGGATAACAGATAGATCAGATTGAATATCCGTGTTCGCCCCTAGGTAGTAGAGAGTTGATTTGGCAAAGTTGACGCTCAACCCATACGCCAGCCGGAAGCAAAGGAGGAGGAGCCTGATAACCAACGCCTGTGCTCGATCCGCTATTAGGAAGAATAGGGTATCGTCCACAAAATGAAGATTGTAGACCTCCCAAGAATCCACTTTGATCCAGTCAATCAAGCCTCCTCGCATCGTCTTCTTCATGATCATATCAAAAATATCCACTGCCAGGATAAAAAGGAAGGGGGATAGCGGACTCCCCTGCTTGACCCCCCTGCGCATCAGGAAGGAATCGCCCTTCGCTCCATTGATGAGGCAAGACAGTCTGGAAGAAGAGAGGCAAGACCAGATCCAATCTAGCCAGTTGAGGGGGAATCCCTGGCGCCTGAGACTCTCCATAAGGAACCCCCACCCTAGCTTGTCAAAAACCTTCTCGAAGTCTAGTTTGAGAAGCATCGCCTCCCCGTTGGTCTCCCAAAGGTGAGAAAGAGCCTCCTGTGCAGTCGCCACGCTATCTAGGATGTTCCTCCCTTTGATAAACGCCGACTGAGAGTGCCCTACCAGGTCCATATGAAGGAAGGCTAGTCTCGACGAGATAACCTTGGCCACCGCTTTGTAGATGCAATTAGATAGGCTGATCGGGCGGTAATCCCGAATAGAGCAAGCTCCCTCCCGCTTTGGAATGAAGACTATCAATGAGTGATTGGCCTTCCTCGTGAAGAAGGCCAAGAGGATACATAGCAGGTCAGGCTTCAAGGTTTCCCAGTATCGCTAGTAAATGAAGAAGGGGAACTCGTCCGGCCTCGGGGCCCCATCTATTGACTGATTGGAGAAGGCACATCAGAACTCCTCCTCCGAAAAGGGTCTGGAGAGGCCGTCACTATCTAAGATCCTCCCTAAAGGTAGGTTCTCCCAGTCCGGGGGTAGGTGATAGAGTCCGTCCCTGTCGAACTCCCTCTTGAAGAATTTAGTCGCCCCCATAAGAATCCCCCGCTGGTCCCCAAAAGATTCACCCTCTACAGTCAGAGAGGAGATAAGATTCCGATATCGACGACCGTTGGCTATACTGTGGAAATACTTGGTGTTCTGGTCCCTCTCAGCCACCCACTGATCCCTCGATCTCTGTTTCTACACGACCTCCTCCATGTGCAAGGGCTCCATGAGCACGGCAGTGAGTCTCTTTCTAGTCTCTCGCTCGGTTCGCTCGAGGGGTCCAATCTCCTCCTTGATATCAAGCTCCCTGATGCGATCCAACAAATCCGTCTTCCATGTCCGAATGCTGCCAAAGTGATCCGTGGACCATCGGGAAAGCTCCCGCTTCAAGAATTGCAGTTTGGACGTAAGGCTTAAAGCGGAGTTCGGCAAGGATTGAGCGACTGACCACCAAGAGACCAACCTATCATCAAATCCCTCCTGGAGAGTCCATATTTTCTCAAAATGAAATGGCGGGCAAGTCCTATTTCCCTGACCTGAGTCAAGAAGCACCAGAACATGATCCGAGAGGAAGGAGGAAAGGGCAAGCATGAAAGAGAGAGGAAAAAGGGATTCCCATCCTGCTGAGATAAGAAATCTATCTAGTCTGGCGAATACATGTTGTTCTTGTTGGAGATAAATCCATGGTAGAGGCCCGCAGCGGAAGCAAAGTGAAGGTCCGAGGACCGTAGGCGGTGTGCGTTACATATCAAAAATTTTATCGAAACGATCTACATATGCGTGTATGAAACTAGCATGGCAACTACGCGAACCCCTAACGACGATCTAACGCAAAAGAACAATCTAGCATGTATGCATGTTCTAATTATGTTAGATCTACTTGTTAGAGATCATACCTGCGTGCGGAATCTTTCACCGCGATAAATTTCTTCTTTGTCGATGGAGACGGGCTACGGATCTGCTAGACATAGCTTCGGTACGATGGCTATAACTTTCTGCTCCGAACTCTGATTGGGCTGAAATTTGGACTGCAAGTAGCCAACTTTGAGACGCAACTTTTGCAACAATTTTCACATCGTTTGGACTTCTGTAGCTCCCAAAATCATAGAAATAACGCTGATTTTCTGTGCAGATTCTGGACAGCAAAAGGTTGCGGGAGACGCCTTCTAGTTCACCCGATCTCACACGATGCACGGCACCTCGTCGATGGATCTCTGAGTGCCTCCATACGACGAGCCTTCTCCTTCTACGAAACACCACGTGAGGAAGACGAGTCGCCATCCAATGGCGCAAGCGAGGGAGAGAGAGACGAGAGAGGAGATGCGAAGAGAGGAGAGGGGGTGGCTAGGGTTTCCCCCATGACTTGGGCCGGCCCTAGAGCTTGCATGGCTTATTAATTTCGTCCCCCCCTCTCTCCCTATGCCTTATATAGGGCCGGCCTTATCCTTACGGATAAGCCTAGCGGATAGGATTGACTGATTCAAACCTCTCCCTATATATCTCTTCTTTTATCTCTATCTTTTCCTTGTTTTCGAAAACGGTCAAAACCAGCCCGTTTTCTGCACTTCATGACCGGCCGTTTCATCGGAGGCAACAACCTCCTGAAACTAATAGGGCCGGCCTTAACCAGTCTCTCAACACTTAGGGCCGGCCCCCTTAGTACATAGTGGCGCATGGTATGACCAAAACGCCCTTATGTCACTAGTTGGCCGTTCCTCGTGTACGAGACTTTGCAAGGCACACATAAGTGAAGTGCACCAGTGATTTCACTATTCTCTGAGGTTCCCGTAGGGTGGCCCTAGTGAAGTCAACTAGTCAACTCGCAACATGTCCCGGTGCATCGCACCCATGTGGCAAAGTCCACTTATGGCAAGGAATTGCTATATGCGTCTCTGCACTAACCTAGGGTTTCCCCTTAGTGCACATACGTAGCTACGCATCTACCATGCACTAGTGCGAAGCACTCACGGAGCGTAGGCTTGGACTTCTCGCTTCCTCTAACGATGTTCTGTGTTTCGAGGAGATGGTATAAGAACCATACATAATGTCGATAAGGTGGAACCTTCAGGGACCAGGGTTCATGGCTTCCAACTCAGACTCGATCGACACACTACCCGAGTGTACCATCGATCCTCTGAGTCCGAGTTAACCTGCGTAGCCACCCAGAGTGTGACGCAGGCTGTACTCCAATCCCCCCGGACTTACTATGGTCTCCTTCATACCCCTGCACTCCGCTTAGTATGGTAAACTCGTTGTCCCTCCACTGGTGCCATGATGCAACTCGAGCGGTGGAGAATACCGTCAGACTCGAGTGCTCATATGACTCGGTTCCTTCCAGGTTGACCACATACATCGTATCTCCGATTACTCTTTCGAGCAACCGGATCCTTCACCAATCCAACTGATGACCACCTGGCCAGGGTTTAATATGACGTAGGTCAGACCAAGGAACGCACCTCCCGTTAGGGGTGTGGATAGCCTGCAGGAGTGACACACTGATACAACGCCAGCCGGGTAACCCAGTACACCGTGGTTTTGGATCACTGCATCCGGATCCTCACACATTGGTACGCCAAAGCACCACACAACTGGTTAGTCCACCAGACATGGTTCCTCAGGATTTAGGACCGTTTTACCCTAAACAGAAACACGGTTTAGTGCACCGATATCTGCTCATCACTCTGTGCACCGTGTTGGTTCCGTTCGGCCACAGACACTGTGCCTGGTAATGACCGTGGTGGAGACACCCACGCTCTGTCATCCCAACAGCTTATCCTGATAGGGCGACCAACCCTTATCAGAGCTACAAACATATTTAGGTTACATGGGACCAGTCCCTTGAGTCTCCCACTCAAGTGGATTACCATGTAGCCATGGCTCTCTGTTCTGTAATCAGAACACGTACTAAGGTACGTACCAATATGCATTCCTATACTATCAACCATACATAGCTAAACTATAGGTTTTACGAGCTATAGACCTCACCAATTCTAACAATCTCCCACTAGGTCTAATGAGGAATAACGGTGTTGAGCTCTGTAGCTTCTACATGCTACCCAAAAGCCTTTGCAGGAATTCCCTAATGGAATTGGCAACATTGTCTGTAGATTCCACCTCAGTACCGCTACTTGCATTTCCTCTTATAACTGTCAGATCAAGTGAAGTTTGTACTTGATGGGTTTCCCCTCACGGTGGTGCCTAGTCTCCTTGGACCTTGCTTACCGCTCTTCTGTTGCAACAACATATAACTGAGCTTCTGGTACGCGTCCCAAGTTCTCTAAGAACTTCCTAAGCCTTACCACCTGATATATTACCTAGCACGCAACAACGTGCTAAGCATCTGTGGTAGAGTCTGTGATTCACTCTTGCTTCACACTCTACCAACTACCGCTTCTAAGTCCAAAATAAAAATAATCCCTGAAATCGATTCTCTGGAACACACATTTGACACTAAAGTCAGATCCTGTGTGTCCAATCGATATCAGGACCTGTGAAGTGCAAGCTAACTCACAATCCTTACTTAACGAGGATTTCTGAGTATACCCTTCACATCGGTCCAAAGATCTGGACCCGGGTTTGACTGAAACCGACCCATCTTCCTGCTGCGCAATAGATATCTAGCCTCGTAAAACGAATCTGGCTAGAATTTTATCTTCATGCATAGCCTGTGACAGCAAGAGAATCTTGCTCTGGTTGTCTCGAGTTACCTATATTCCTAGAGCATAACTCGCCTCACTAGGGTCTTTCACATCGAATTGTGATGACTACAAACCTTTACCGTAAACAATATTCTTACATCATTTTCAATCAGTAGAATATCGTTAACGTAAAGTACTAAATACACCCTTGTAGCTATTTCACCTTTCTTGTACCAACTTGGTTTATCCTCATTCTGATCAAATCCGTGTGAGCGGATTCCCTTGATCAAAATAGATATTCCAACCTGGATGCTTGCATCAGTCCATAAATGGACCGTTGTAACTTGCATTCCAAATCTTCCTAACCTACTGACTCAAAGCTTGAGGCTACATCATCCTTATGTCCTTTCCAAATTCCCGTTAGGGAATAACTGTCTTGACATCCATCAACCAGATCTCCTAACTATAATGGGCTACGATGGATTAAGAGGATCCAAAATAGACTTAGGCATAGCTACCAGTGAGATGGTTTTGACATAGTCAATCCCTTCTCCTTTGGCAACTAATCTAGCTACTTAAGTCTTAATCGGGTGCTCTTCTTATACACCTCCTACACCCCGAAGGGTGATAGTGCTATAAGTGTCAAGACTGTTCCAAGGGACATTGATGCAAGCTTGCCTTCATGGTCTTTTGTCAGTCAGAGCTGTCGGAAGCTCCCACTACTTCTTCATAGCTCTAGGGATCATCCTCCTGAAACTCTGGATTAACTATCAAAGTTTCTCCATAGTATCTTTCAGGAGCTCTGATGGTCCCACAACGACGAGGTGGTGGTGGTACAAAGGAAGCTCCCACTACTTCTTCGTAGCTCTAGGGATCATCCTCCTGAAACTCTGGATTAACTATCGAAGTTTCTCCATAGTATCTTTCAGAAGTTCTGATGGTCCCACAACGACGAAGTGGTGGTGGTACAAAAGTGAATTGTTTCTACAGTGTCTGGTATACTAGTTTCTTGTATTATCTACTCCCACTACGTTTTCAGATGCGCACTCTCTACCAGTACCTTGTAGTTCACCCAGAACTACCTTACCGGTAAACTTATGGTCTATAATATAGTCCTGGTCTAGGTAGATGGTATTCGTAGAAACGATTACCTTCCAAACCTCAAGATCATAGAATAGTCCACCTTATGCCTCCTAAGGGTGACCTACAAACAGATATACCTGGAACTACATCTCCATCTCATCCCTCTTGTCCTTTTGCACAAGTGCAGGACAACCCTATATCTCAAGACTCTATAGTGTCAGCTTTCGCTTAGACCATAGCTCTCTATAGATCTGAGGTGCTGATGAGAGATAATTTCAGATAAAAGCTATTGTTTTAAGGTACAACCCCACCAAAGGGTGGGTAGTACATTTGGCAATATTCATCATACTACGGACCATGTCAAACATGGTCCGATTCCTTCTCTCGGAGACTTCATTCTAACGTGTCATCCTTGGATCATTTAACTGGGAGATAATCCCATGCTCCTTTAGGATCCTATGGAACTCGTCCGATAGTGACTTATTCCTTCGATTAAATCGAAGAGTCTTCTATTGTCTAGACGCTCTTGGAAACATAGACGTCAAAATAACTAACACCAATACCTTAGTGGCCCTTTTAGTTATTCTGCCTTCCAGATAACACTCATAGGTTAGAAGGATCTCCGATGAATCTGTGAACAGAAACTCGGCCTTTTGTTATCTCTGAATTTATCTAAGGCAGAATATCTAAATCAGAGGGGTCTCAAATGGGATAGCTTCTCCGAAGGATTTAGATGAATTTTATTTAGACGCTACAGCTGTCATGAAATCTATTTCCGAATTAGGATTAAATACAAAGAGATTATTCTGATCTATTCCTCTAGTAATGAAGCTATCTATTCAGTTTAAGATACACACCAACGGTGCTGTCTAAAACTAAAAACTTCATTTACCAAGGAGGAAACAAAACTACATCTCTAAAGATCAAAATTCGTATTTCGGAAAAACTAAGACAATCATATCTAACAGCTTCCGCAGCGGCTTATGGCATCAGTACCTATGTTAGGATTACGTCACTATAAATTAGCCTTCTACTTTTCTTGAATCTTTGTAGACCCGAAGTCTACATTCCAAGAAGCATAAGAGCTGCTACTAGATAGCGACTTTACTCCTAACATCCTGAGGCCATACTCAATCTTCAAATACCCCCTATTCTCGCCAAAACAGAAACACTTCCGTCTTTAGCATTACCAGACTTAGGAGTCCACACCAGTTTTTGCACTATAATAGTTTTCGATCTCTGATAAGTTACTTCCTTAGGTTCTTCTAAAGAAGGCCTAGGTTAAGCACTAAAGGCTTTGCCTTTAATCTTGATCTCATCCTTTGTCTCTTGGAAATCTCCTTAAAAGTTCTACTTTTATCATCTCTAACTTGTTAAAGCTAAAGTCTCTGATAATGCCTTCGAAGGTTCCAGACAATGATGCAAGACAGACGTCTTCCACCACCTCGTTATCCGGTACTATGTCTTTGGAATCTAGTTCGATCTGGAACTCAAAGATGTGTTCCCGAACAAGCATACCCTCAGACATCTCGGTACCGACAAGTATCTTAGTGGAAAAGCGATGAGTCGACTGACTTCTCCTTCCAGACATCTAATGCAAGTAAAACTTAATTAGAGAAGACCCGGCATATCTCTGACTCGCTTCTAAAGAGTTGTCCGCAAGTCTGCTATAACATAGCACTTGCACATCTCCTTAGACTCTCGTCAGTCTTCACATGCCCTAGTTAGTGCCCTAGTGATATCTGGACCCATTAGGTCTAATACAGGGATACTTAGATTACATGCCAATGTACGTTTTTACTACCCTATGCATAAGCTAAAGAAAGTGCTTCGGCTCTACGTAGTTAGAGACCCGAGAACTGGTTCTCTTATGGGATAGCGGATAGGGGAACTATATGGTTGAATGAAAACGAATGCAAAATAACTTATTCTATGGATTTTTAAAATAAGCTAATTATATCTAAATATCAGCGCTACCCTCACAGCGAAGACACCTCTATGGATTAATTAACCATGTATGTAAGATCTCGGAATCGACTACACCTGCCCTTGGGGGCATCATGCAGCGTCAATCCGCTTACACGGGCCTTTCCTTGACCCTATCCAAATCTGCCAACTAAGGGCTTTGATGGACCATGGTTGTCCTTTTGGCCAGTGCCACGTGATCCCCATTGTGCAAACAACAGATGCCTCACGTCCACTTCGGATGCTTACCCACAAGCCTAAGCAATTACGACACGGGAGTTCATGCGGCCCCCACTAGGGTGGGATAAAAAGCCCTTCTCTCCTGGCCCTGTAACCGTCATATCCTAAAGGAGACCGCTAAGTTATCTGGCATGGAAAAACATAACCCTCACCCTAGGGGGTGTCGAGCTACGCCCTTCCACCCAAACACAAAGCAGTTGGTTGTGGAGGCCAGAGGATCTCGACGAGTCCTCTTACACATCCCTTATTATAGTTGAGGGTTATTTAATGCAAGTATGAGTGTACACTAAGGTCACGACAACCTATACACTAGACCCTGGTCATACCGTGCTCCCACTAGCATTCAAGCCTTTCGCGAAGCATTAATCAATCTCGGAATATCATAGTCCCTGCCTCGAGTGGATTTCTCCACTCAAGGGTCACATTACATATCCCAAGAACATCGATGCTTTGCAAACTTGGCTATTACGCTAATGCCCTAGAGCCTAGCCTAAGGTCAGACTGACAGGAAAGGTCTTCCACTACCATGGCGCCTTATTTATAAATTTGACGAATGATGTCATAGTAGAATTCCAACTCATTCTAGGTTTCGATGCTTGCCAAATAGGCACACCCGACTACTCGGGGGTTAACCTAATGGGGGCATAACCAAATGTGAGAAATTCATGCTATCATCAAGGGTCAATTAAATAATAGGCGTCACTAGTGGAATCCTATCCTAATAAGGTCGCTAGGACCCGAGGGGAAAGGGCATCCCTCTAACATAGATAATCAAATTATTGCATCGGGGTTCTCTACAGAAATATAAAGAACTACTGAAAGAAACAAGCACACAACTGAATCAAGTTCAGGGTCCGACCCCTGAACCTGACTGGCACAGCGCAGGCTCTCTGTCTCCTTCGCAAGGCTCCTCGATCCGGTGCAAGCCTCTGTATACGATCTCCTGACACTTTATGCCCTTTGCCGTCATCGTGTACGCTTCGCCGGATCGCCATCGTCCTCCAAGGTTCCGCTCGTCCTTCCGGTAGTGGATCTCCACGGCAAGTCCTCCTCTTCAATCTGTAACCGAAAAAGCTCTAGTACGCTTCGAGCAAGTGCTCGCTCGTACACAATTTCCTAGAACGAAAAGGAAAACAAACCTAGTAAAAAGCCTGGGAATCAAGGGTGGTAAATCTTCACCTCTTGCCCGACTATGGCTCTAAAATCTATCCACACACAGAAGAAAAAACATCCAGACAAAATCGCTAACACGGGGTCCGACCCCCGGTAGCAAGCAATCACATATCCAGAATAATTTTAGAAGCGGCGCCCTGCAAGAACGATTCATAGAACATACAAAATATACTATGCATGATCTACTCGTAGAACCCCGATGGCGGCACATACTATTCATGCGCGCACATAACGGTTTCATGAAAAACATGAAACGTACACCACTAGCGTGCTCTGATACCAATTGTTGGAGATAAATCCATGGTAGAGGCCCGCAGTGGAAGCAAAGTGAAGGTCCGAGGACCGTAGGCGGTGTGCGTTACATATCAAAATTTTCATCGAAACGATCTACATATGCGTGTATGAAACTAGCATGACAACTACGCGAACCCCTAACGACGATCTAACGCAAAAGAACAATCTAGCATGTATGCATGTTCTAATTATGTTAGATCTACTTGTTAGAGATCATACCTGCGTGCGGAATCTTTCACCGCGACAAATTTCTTCTTTGTCGATGGAGACGGGCTACGGATCTGCTAGACATAGCTTCGGTACGATGGCTATAACTTTCTGCTCCGAACTCCGATTGGGCTGAAATTTGGATTAAAAGTAGACAACTTTGAGACGCAACTTTTGCAACAATTTTCACATCGTTTGGACTTCTGTAGCTCCCGAAATCATAAAAATAACACTGATTTTCTGTGCAGATTCTGGACAGCAAAAGGTTGCGGGAGACGTCTTCTAGTTCACCCGATCTCACACGATGCACGGCACCTCGTCGATGGATCTCTGAGTGCCTCTATACGACGAGCCTTCTCCTTCTACGAAACACCACGTGAGGAAGACGAGTCGCCATCCAATGGCGCAAGCGAGGGAGAGAGAGACGAGAGAGGAGATGCGAAGAGATGAGAGGGGGTGGCTAGGGTTTCCCCCATGACTTGGGCCGGCCCTAGGGCTTGCATGGCTCATTAATTTCATCCCCTCCTCTCTCCCTATGCCTTATATAGGGCCGGCCTTATCCTTACGGATAAGCCTAGCGGATAGGATTGACTGATTCAAACATCTCCCTATATATCTCTTCTTTTATCTCTATTTTTTCCTTGTTTTCGAAAACGGTCAAAACCAGCCCGTTTTCTGCACCTCATGACCGGCCGTTTCATCGGAGGCAACAACCTCCTGAAACTAATAGGGCCGGCCTTGACCAGTCTCTCAACACTTAGGGCCGGCCCCCTTAGTACATAGTGGCGCATGGTATGACCAAAACGCCCTTATGTCACTAGTTGGTCGTTCCTCGTGTACGAGACTTTGCAAGGCACACATAAGTGAAGTGCACCAGTGATTTCACTATTCTCTGAGGTTCCCGTAGGGTGGCCCTAGTGAAGTCAACTAGTCAACTCGCAACATGTCCCGGTGCATCGCACCCATGTGGCAAAGTCCACTTATGGCAAGGAATTGCTACATGCGTCTCTGCACTAACCTAGGGTTTCCCCTTAGTGCACATACGTAGCTACACATCTACCATGCACTAGTGCGAAGCACTCACGGAGCGTAGGCTTGGACTTCTCGCTTCCTCTAACGACGTTCTGTGTTTCGAGGAGATGGTATAAGAACCATACATAATGTCGATAAGGTGGAACCTTCAGGGACCAGGGTTCATGGCTTCCAACTCAGACTCGATCGACACACTACCCGAGTGTACCATCGATCCTCTGAGTCCGAGTTAACCTGCGTAGCCACCCAGAGTGCGACGCAGGCTGCACTCCAATCCCCCCGGACTTACTATGGTCTCCTTCATACCCCTGCACTCCGCTTAGTATGGTAAACTCGCTGTCCCTCCACTGGTGCCATGATGCAACTCGAGCGGTAGAGAATACCGTCAGACTCGAGTGCTCATATGACTCGGTTCCTTCCAGGTTGACCACATACATCGTATCTCCGATTACTCTTTCGAGCAACCGGATCCGTCACCAATCCAACTGATGACCACCTGGCCAGGGTTTAATACGACGTAGGTCAGACCAAGGAACACACCTCCCGTTAGGGGTGTGGATAGCCTGCAGGAGTGACACGCTGATGCAACGCCAGTCGGGTAACCCAGTACACCGTGGTTTTGGATCACTGCATCCGGATCCTCACACATTGGTGCGCCAAAGCACCACACAACTGGTTAGTCCACCAGACATGGTTCCTCAGGGTTTAGGACCGTTTTACCCTAAGCAGAAACACGGTTTAGTGCACCGATGTCTGCTCATCGATCTGTGCACCGTGTTGGTTCCGTTCGGCCACAGACACTGTGCCTGGTAATGACCGTGGTGGAGACACCCACGCTCTGTCATCCCAACAGCTTATCCTGATAGGGCGACCAACCCTTATCAGAGCTACGAACATATTTAGGTTACATGGGACCAGTCCCTTGAGTCTCCCACTCAAGTGGATTACCATGTAGCCATGGCTCTCTGTTCTGTAATCAGAACACGTACTAAGGTACGTACCAATATGCATTCCTATACTATCAACCATACATAGCTAAACTATAGGTTTTATGAGCTGTAGACCTCACCAATTCTAACAGTTCTCTCATGTTGGACCAAGTGAAAGCTCTCCCCCCCATCGGAAGGTCTACCAAACCCAGCTCCAAAATGAAGGAGGAGAACACTTCCATCTCCTGCCGACTCCATGGGTTTTCGCTTCCCTCTCCGAGGAATCTAGTGGTGTTGAAATCCCCGTTGATAACCCAAGTGCCAGGAAACGTAGAGCGAACAGCCCAAAGCTCCTCCCAAAATTTGAAGGAAAGGCGATGGTCCGGAGGCCCATAGACAGAAGTAACGGTCCTGGTCCGGTTGTCTGATCGATTGCGGAGAGAAACCGAGAGGGAGAAGTCTCCGTACAGGTGATCTGAGATGGAGAAGAGAGAGCTATCCCACCCGATGAGAATGCCTCCCACCGTCCCAATGGACCCGCTGGACTCCCATGAGTCGATCCTATTGTTGCTCAGGGATCAGAGGAAGCTCTTCGAAGGGTCTACCATCTTCGTCTCCTGCAAGAAGATGACATCCGCATCGTGGGTGGACGCAAAAAGGCTCACCGCCTGTCTCTTCGTGGAGCCTCCCAGCCCATGAACATTCCAGGATATAATCTTCATCAGAAAAAGGAAAAAATCCAGAAACCTACAGCAATAACATTAGGTATTCCCATCCAGATGCCGAAGGGCATCAACAAAACACCTAGTTTCCAAAGGATTACAGTCAGGGTTTGAGGGGGGGAGAAATCCGCAGCCCGTCGCCCGGCTGAGAATGAGCTGGTCCTCCAAAAAGTTAATAGGCAGGGGTAAAGCTCCCGATCCACGCGCACTGTCATCGTGCCCCAGGAAGTCTGCCTTGGCCAGCTTCCCCTCCTCCACCTTCCGTAAAAATTGCCTGCGAGCTCCTCCTGACTGCTTGGAGAGGGTTCCCGATCCAAGCAGCAGGAAGTCTCCGGAGACGCTTTTCCTGATAGCAAGGGTCAACCGATCATCAATGAGAGGGGAGGTTGAACTTGAAAGTTGGTCAACCAAGGATGGAGATTCCTCAAAGGAGGCCATTGGAGTGGAGGTGAGAAAAGAGTATGATTTTGAGAATCCCGATGGGCCAGGGAGCTCGTCTGAGGAATCTTCGAGATCAATGAGGGGATCCAGTGGACCCGGGCATGTAGGAGGTGGGGACGAAAAGATCAAAGGGGGAGGGGAATGAATGCAATTCACGATTCTCGTTAGGTTTAACGAGGAAAGCAAGGTCTTCAGGTTGGGAGGCCATACCTTCCCGCCGGTAGGTGGGCCTGGGAGGATGATGTGGGTGGCGGAGTCTCCAGTTGAGCTAGAGGAGATGACGACCGACTCCGGAAGCTGCTGCAAGGCAGGGGACCGTCGAGGGGAGGCAGGGGGGCGGATTCGGTGGCCTCCGAGCCCGAGAAGGGACCAAGGATTCCCGCCCCCAGCCTCGAACCCCCCAGGTCCGGGGAGATCGACGGAGAGGAGAAATACTGGGAGAGAACCACTGACGTGATCCCCAGGGTGAAGATATGCTGGCCGAGGATGATCCTGCATCGGGCGAGGATGCGGTGCGGGAAGTGGGTCTCTAGCAGGACAGAGCAGTGGGAGAGAGACCTGGCCCCCTCCAGATCACAGGCTACCGAGAGGACCGTCCCAAATTGGCTTGCCCAGGAGGCAAGGGCTACAGGGTCCCACGCATGGCGGGGCAGACCCGAAATCTTATGGTCGACCGTCACCATCGGGAGGCGCCCCTCAGAGCTGAAACCCTCCGACCACCGCTCAACTTGAAGCATGAAGCCCTCAAGCTCGATGGGCCCCCTAGACGAAAGATCATGGAGCAGACGGGTAGAAGTAAAGGAAACCCGGAAGGACTTTCCAGCGTTGTCCATCCCCTGGACTGGCCTCCTCCAGAGCAGCGGGAGCGTGTCCTCTCCCCGCTGCTGACTGCCCCACCAGGAGAGGAGCAGGGCCGAGAGAGATAGAGGGTCAGAGGACCCGTGGAGGAGGGAGACGATTCCCACCCTGGGGAAACCGTCAGAGAGGCCAGTCGCCTGCGGAAACTCCTCCAGGTCCCAGGGGTCTAGGGTTTGGACAAGTGGAGAACCCCTTGTCTCGCGAGCGGTTTAGCTAGAGGAGAAGACACGCCTGGCCTGGGGTAGGCCCTGTAGATGAGCTGGGCACCGCTTCGCCATGTGCCCCAAGCCGTGGTAGTGATAACAGATCATGGCGTTGCGGCAGTCCGATATCCGATGGCCTCGGTCCCCGCAGCGGTAACAGCAGCCCTTCGAAAAAGTGGAGAAACAAGGGAGCGTGCCGCCACGACTAGAGGGCACAAGGGAGGGATTAGGTTTAGGTTTACGAGCGAGGATGGAGTAGAGAGCCTCGATGAAGGAGCTTGGCCGAGCCGGGAAGGGAAGGGGCTCCACGTGTTGGGGTAGGGGCCGAACAGTAGGAGGCCCCAAGGGGCACCGGTTGGGAACCCCACATGCCTGCTGCCGCAACCGCTAGTGCTTCGAGGGGAGGGCCTGGCCAAGTGATCCGCCATCGAGAGGGCCCCTTGAACTTCCCCCTGCACCGCCTCCACCTCCCGAACCCCCGAGGATTGGACCACCCCCAGGTAACCCCGCAGCTCTTCCTCTGAGAGAGAAAGCGCGATCTCTTTCCCAAGGTTCAACAATTAGTGCGATTTTGTTCCACACTCGGACATGAGGTTGGGACATTCCCTTCTCTTATTGGTCCACTGTAACCCCTCATATATATCCAAGTTAAGACCACTATTAACCGAGGGTGGAACTATGGGCCATGGGGTGAACCCAAAGGGAATACCACCACCACTAGTTGTCACCTACCACCACCACTAGCTGCCGTCCACCACCAAACACCGTCGGCAATCGGCCGGGGCGGCACGACCGATGGTGGCATGGCCGGTAAGGTTGGTGGCTGGCAGGGGTGTTAGCCGACGGTGATAGACCGACTGATGGTTGTGGGCGGCAGGTCGTGATGTTCCATGGTGGGTGGCGATCGGTGGTGGTGGCATCCCCGTTGAGTTCACCCCATGACCCATAGTTCAACCTTTGGTGAACTGCAGTCTTAACCTGGGTATATAATGGGGGTTAGATTGGGCCAATATGATGTTGGAATTAAATCCTATTATCATAGTCACAATGGAAGCAAAAGATAGATCTAAGAATTTCATAGTATATGTTTCATTACAATCTATCTTTCAAACAATCTACATGCGAATCTATGATCCTAGCATATGTGCAGACACCCTAGAGGCATACTATGATCTATAGAAGATATGCATGTATCTAGTTACGTGTTTAGAATCATCATACCTTATGGATCTTTGATCCGAAGAGAATGGAATGATGGTTGATGATGAATTGCACAGAAACTGAGAGGGATCCTATCGGATAGCACCTTGCCCTTCGTGAATGAAGGAACCCAGTCGTCATATCTCTTAGTGCAAGGATGATGCGCTGACGAAGGATGACACGTAGCGAAGTCGATGACATGCCTCGAATACTTTCTCTTTCTCTCTTCTTCTTCCTTCCTCCTTTCTTCCTCTTTCTTCCTCATCCTTTTTCTTGGCCGAAACCACAAGGGGGAGAGAGAGGGGGTCGTATTTCTCAAGGGGAGAGAGAGAAAATTAGGGTCTTCTTGTGCCTTTATAGATCGGTCACCAAGTGGCTTACGCTAGCGTAAACCACTTGTGGCTGGCCCTATGATGGACACAAGAGAGGGGGGCGGATTTCTTCAAGGGGATAAGGCCATGGGTTAGGGTTTCCCTTATCTCCATGACACCTTGGATGAAAACGCCCTTTTATCAAGATACCGTTGATAAAGAGAGAAGAGGTACGTTAGTCAAAATCGTGTTCCGTTAGCGCCTATGAGCTCCTGAAATTATTCCGCTCATTTTAAGATTCATATTCAATATGTTTTGGGCCATATTTCAGTATTGACCAAAATACCCCTATGGCTCCTAAACATATGTGAATTTGGTTCTTAAGCTTCGGGCTTGCACTCCATCGCGCTATTTCGCATCCATCATGTACAACTAAGTCGAGAAACAATTCATATACGCAATGACAGGGTGGAACCTTCAGGATTTAGGATCTCTAGGTCCAACCGGATCCCTGATTAACTGTTCCGATGGCACAGCGAAAGTTTCGCTAATCAGCCATAATCCGATTAACCTACGTAGCCACCCAGAGTCCGATGCGAGTTGAACTCTAGTGATCCTAAACTAATATTACTCCCTCGTAACCCTGTTCTCTACTATACTCTGATAATCTTTAGTCCCTTATATTATTGGTGCCATGATTAAACTCGGGCGGTGGGGAGCACCATCAGATCCCGATCGATCACTGACTAGGATTTGATGACCTATCATCTATAACACCACACCCCTTCCGGTGCTATACGTAGTATCTGGAACATTATCAGTCATACTGATAACCACCAGGTCTGGATTAATTATGTGGACAGATTGACTCATCAAAATGCACATATCCAACACTGGACGTCGGATAACCTATAGGGATTGCATTCCCACTCTAGCGCCAGTCGGGTAACCCAACATACCGTGGTAATGTGCGGCACCCCCTTCCGGAGTATTTTGGAAATTTTTTTTTTGGGGATTGATCACCCACCCTTGGATAGCACATACAAAAAATTTCAGCCTGATCCAAGCCCTGTAGGTCGTCCAAATGTGTTGATTAAAATGACGAAAAAAATTAATGACTGATAAAAGTCGATCACATTTGGACGGCCTACAGGGATTGGATCGGGCTGAAATTTTTTGTGTGTGCTAGCCAAAGGTGGATGATCAATCCCAAAAAAAAAAAACAATTTAAAAATGCCCTGGAAGGGGGTGGCTGTTACCCGGCTGCAATATATATATATATATATATATATATATATATATATATATATATATATATATATATATATATATATATATATATATATATATATATATATATATATAGAGAGAGAGAGAGAGAGAGAGAGAGAGGAATGGGATGCTGCCTATCAAAGCAGCGTTTTTTGCTGCTTTAATACATTGTTTGACCATCCTAGAAGTTTTGGAATTTGATAAAATTTGGTGAGGGTGTTGTCTAGGGTAAGATGATCATCCTCACAAATTTTCATCAAATTCCAAAACTTCTAGGGGGTTCAAATGGTCGAAGCAAAATCAGTCGTCTGCAGTCGCCGTTAAAATCTGCAGCATTTTGCTTCGACCATTTGACCCTCTTAGATGTTTTAGAATTTGATGAAAATTTGTGAAGATGATCATCTTACCCTAGACAACATCCTCACCAAATTTCATCAAATTCCAAAACTTCTAGGATGGTCAAACAATGTCTCAAAGCAGCAAAAACGCTGCTTTAATAGGCAGCATCCCATTCCTCTCTCTCTCTCTCTCTCTCTCTCTCTCTCTCTCTCTCTCTATATATATATATATATATATATATATATATATATATTAAAAACTTCTCCAAATGTTATATCTATCAAAAGTAATACTGATTTTATCCACTAAATGCTCTCCAAACATTACAGCTTTCAAAAATAATACCGATTTTATCTTTTTTTGGTATAACAAAAACAACAACCGCTTTGATTAAGTTTAGAGGTGCCTCCGTGCCTTATATTCAAGTCGACCTCTCGACGTCTGGGGCCGTGGTCCCACACTGAAAAGAGTGCGATTTTGCTCACGTGCTGTGGACCTTAGCCTTGCCTCCCCCATTGGTCTCCCCTGACAAGTCACATGTTCAAACTTCAAACCCATCACCAGTGACTACCTCTGGTTGAACAAGAACGGTACTCGCACCGGTACTGTCCGTAACATCCAACGAATCCCACATAAGTCGCATCATATCGATTTAAACAAAAACATTAAAAAAAGTTTGCACTATATCAATGGACCCCACCCCACCTCGTAGAAGTATATCGCTGTTTGAACATACTATTGGACCTCACACGTCTCTCTACAACCACGGATTAGTCGTCAGCGGAATCACTTCTCATGCCACGTAGAATCTTCACCCCTTGATCCAATATCAATTACGAACATCCTGACCTGGCACCGGATCACAGCAGTCTGATGCTTGTTGGTCGGAGTGAGTGCTATTCACCAACCTAGGTGGGTGGCCATGATCTGGTGCCACATCAGAACGTTCTTGATCGATGTTCCTAATTCCTGTTGGAGTGGCACTTTCCTTTACCAAAGTAGTTCCGCAGGAACAGCTGAACCCTAGCAGTAAAGCCCGCCCGACAAAGGCTATGTGGCAGTGGAACGCCGCACCAACGATAGCCGCCACGTAGGGTTGGCTTCTTAATCTCAGCTCAGCCACGGAGCTCCAGATCCAACCGACGAGAAATTGAAATTCCCACCAAATAATCGATTGTACACTTATCTCTACCTACCGTACATTTCCGGACGTACGGTTCTATAAACTATTGTAATTACCCTTTTGACTTGGGTTAACGAAGGTTCCGGACAAGAGATCGCTAGGGTGAAAAGGACGGACAACATATGCGTTTCACTTAAAATCCCTCCCTAATTGACGGATCAGTCGGGTGAAATCGATTGCCAAAAGTCAAAAATGCTCTTATCAATCTCTCTTTCTTCGGTTTTTCTTAAACAACGGTGGCGAGGCGTGCACGAGCAGTGGCGAGACGAGCTCGATCAGGGGTGATCGATATGGGCACAAGCAGATGCTCGTCGTCATTGTCTCGTAGACGACGAGCAACGGAGACAAGAGACCACGAGGGATGGAAGGGTTTAGTTTAAGATAAGATTTATGATTTCTAGATCTAGGGTTTATCCCATGACCTATAAATCTTAGGATTTAGATTGGATTTTCTTTTAGAAAAGAGTGTTATAAAAATATAAATTGAACGTACGACAAGGGTTATTTTCGTCCTAATCATTTAGGATAAGTTGATCTTTCGAACATAGACCTATTCCTCAGTCACTTTTCGTCTTTTGTAATTATTTAATAAGAACGTCGGCAAATATAATAAAATAAAATAAGGCAATAGATAGTTAGAATTCTTCTAGTCGTAATGGCCTCGCAAAGTCACAGTTGGTAGGGCTCGGACTTGGACTTGACCAGCCGATGGGAGCGGTGTTTAGACCATCCAGAAGGTGCTCCACATCTCACCAGGCGACGATGACAGCTGTCCAATCATTATATTTAATCATGATCAAACCGATGATGTTATATAAATTAGAGATGAGCAGTAATATTATTATCAGAACTTTTCAAAAAAGAATTCCCCACTATGACTCGATCGGTATCCGATCACAGCCATCCGTTTCTCGCAACCTCATCGTAAAGTGCCACCAACCCCCCACTGACAAGCTAATGGACGATTGTGATCAGGTGCCACATTATGATGGGCAAAAAATTGCAAAAAACTATAGTTCCAAATAAGATTAAGTTGGGGGCTGAGAGAGGCCATGGCCCCCTCAAAGGTGGCAAAATTCTTTGGAGGGCCCTTTTATTTTTTATAATTTTTAAAATAATCGTTACAAATGCACCCCCTGCCCCTCCAAGGTGGCAAAATTCTTTGGGGGTCCTTTCATTTTTTAAATTTATAAAAAAAACTTTACAAATTGCCCACTAAGAATTTTAGATTTGGGAGTTCTGCTAGGGGTGGGACTTGGGCGGGTTGAACGGGTTGAAGGGTCTGCTCATGCCCAACCCCTGCCTTCCTGGTTCTGCCAGGTTGCTCATGCCCTACCTAGCATGCAGTGGTTGGGTTTTTGTTCAGTTTGTGGCTCAAACTTAATCAAAGCGATCCTTTTGGAGGATTTTTTTTGTAGATAATTTTATAAAATTTTAAAATTGTGTAATTCTATGTTTGTAAAGGGGCTTTCAGGAGCGAAGAGAATTCAAGTGAGATTTCGACGAATTTCTTAATAGAAGGAGAAACCCGAAGACGAATTGGGTTTCCTAGTTGAGACTAGGAGCGATTGCTTGTAAGTTGTAGCTTATGTTGATTCTGCTTCATAGTGGGCTGTGGTTTTTTTCAATTTTTGGTTTTTTATATAAATCTATTATTATTCTTACCTATAATTTGTCCTATTTGTGTTGCCCTCTTGCTTCTGGGTGTTGCAAGAGGTCTTGGTATCCGTATTGAGCTCAAAGCTTAATGAGATGCATGGTCTGGCTTGCCATGTTGCTTCCATATCATGTTGATCGGTCAAAGTTACATGTCGATCATGGTTTTGAACTTCAACATAGTAACAAAAACATTACACTTATTGAGCCTAGTTATTTCTATTTTGGCATAAAAAATCATGAACATGAAATGAATAATTCATAAAATTAATTAAATATTTAGTCCTTGGGTCAAGCCAAGATTCGTGGACCCAAACATGATGCCCTATATCATGTTTTCTAGTCAGCCAATTGCCTTTCCCACAATGTGGGGCAAATGAGTAGGAATGATGTCAATATGGCACCTACCCTTAAGCCAAGTTGGGACGCAATGTCGTGCAAGCAATGGCTAGATCTCCTTGATTCTTGTCACCCTCACATGGCAAAGATATGAAAATCTCTCTCTCTCTCTCTCTCTCTCTCTCTCTCTCTCTCTCTCTTTCTATATATATATATATATATATATATATATATATATATATATATATATATATATATATATATATATATATATATATAGGGCTGGGATCCGTTGATAATTCAAAATGGGAGGTAAATTTACAACCCGGTTACAACTCACTTCAATCGTTGGATAAAGCTTTCCGAATTTGCTGATTTTTTGTGAGGAATGAGGATGATCAAAGGGCATCAAATGTGTTATTCAAATTAACGGTTCAAATAGACGGTTAGAAAAAGCTTCTAACATTTGGTGTCTATAGAGGTTTCAGAATTTATTGATTTTTTATGAGGATGATCAACTTGCCATAGTGATCATCCTCACAAAAAAATCAGCAAATTCTACTACCTCTAGCCCTTTCAAATGATGTGTTGAAAAAAAATGATTAGCCATACATCTGAAGAAAACAAATCAGGATTATGAAAAAAAATCTAAAGAAAAAAATCTAAATCTACCCGATCAAGTTGTTGTTAGAATTGGTGAGGTGTATAGCTCGTAAAAACCTATAGTTTAGCTATGTATGGTTGATAGCATAGGAATGCATATTGGTACGTACCTTAGTACGTGTTTTGATAACAGAACAGAGAGCCATGGCTACATGGTAATCCTCTTGAGTGAGAGACTCAAGGGACTGGTCCCATGTAACCTAAATACGTTCGCAGCTCTGATTAGGGTTGGTCGCCCTGTTAGGATAAGCTGTTGGGATGACAGAGCGTGGGTGTCTCCACCACGGTCATTACCAGGCATAGTGTCTGTGGCCGAACGAAACCAACACGGTGCATAGATCGGTGAGCAGACACCGGTGCACTAAACCGTGTTTCTGCTTAGGGTAAAACGGTCCTAAACCCTGAGGAACCATGTCTGGTGGACTAACCAGTTGTGTGGTGCTTTGGCGCACCAATGTGTGAGGATCCGGATGCAGTGATCCAAAACCACGGTGTACTGGGTTACCCGGCTGGTGTTGCATCAGCATGTCACTCCTGCAGGCTATCCACACCCCCCAACGGGAGGTGCGTTCCTTGGTCTGACCTACATCGTATTAAACCCTAGCCAGGTGGTCATCAGTTGGACTGGTGACGGATCCGGTTGCTCGAAAGAGTAATCGAAGATACGATGTATGTGGTCAACCTAGAAGGAACCGAGTCATATTAGCACTCGAGTCTGACGGTATTCTCCACCGCTCGAGTTGCATCATGGCACCAGTGGAGGGACATCGGGTTTACCATACTAAGCGGAGAGCAGGGGTATGAGGGAGAACATAGTAAGTTCGGGGGAATTGGAGTACAGCCTGCGTCGCACTCTGGGTGGCTACGCAGGTTAACTCGGACTCAAGGATCGATGGTACACTCGGGTAGTGTGTCGATCGAGTCTGAGTTGGAAGCCATGAACCCTGGTCCCTGAAGGTTCCACCTTATCGACATTATGTATGGTTCTTATACCATCTCGTCGAAACACAGAACGTAGTTAGAGGAAGCGAGAAGTCCAAGCCTACGCTCCGTGAGTGCTTCGCACTAGTGCACGGTAGATGCGTAGCTACGTGTGTGCACTAAGGGGAAACCCTAGGTTAGTGCAGAGACGCATGTAGCAATTCCTTGTCATAAGTGGACTTTGCCACATGGGTGCGATGCACCGGGATATGTTGCGAGGTGACTAGTTGACTTCACTAGGGGCACCCTACGGGAACCTCAGAGAATAGTGAAATCACTGGTGCACTTCACTTATGTGTGCCTTGCAAAGTCTCGTACACGAGGAACGGCCAACTAGTGACATAAGGGCGTTTTGGTCATACTATGCGCCACTATGCACTAAAGGGGCCGACCCTGAGTGGTGAGAGACTGGTCAAGGCCGGCCTTATTAGTTTCAGGAGGTTGTTGCCTCCGATGAAAGGGTCGGTCAAGAGGCGCAGAAAACGGGCTCGTTTTGACCGTTTTCGAAAACAAGGAAAAGATAGAGATAAAAGAAGAGATATATAGGGAGAGGTTTGAATCAGTCAATCCTATCCGCTCGGCTTATCCGTAAGGATAAGGCCGGCCCTATATAAGGCATAGGGAGAGAGGGGGGGACAAAATAATGGAGCCATGCAAGTCCTAGGGCCGGCCCAAGCCATGGGGGAAACCCTAGCCACCCCCTCTCCTCTCTTCTCATCTCCTCTCTCGTCTCTCTCTCCCTTGCTTGTGCCATTGGATGGCGACTCGTCTTCCTCGTGTGGTGTTTCGTAGAAGGAGAAGGCTCGTCGTATGGAGGCACTCAGTGATCCATCGATGAGGTGCCGTGCATCGTGTGAGATCGGGTGAACTAGAAGGTGTCTCCCGCAACCTTTTGCTGTCCAGAATCTGCATAGAAAATCAGCGTTGTTTCTGTGATTCCGGGAGCTACAGAAGTTCAAACGACGTAAAACTTACTGCAAAAGGTGCGTCTCAAAGTTGTCTACCTGCAGTCCAAATTTCAGCCCAATCCGAGTTCGAAGCAGAAAGTTATGGCCGTCGCACCGAAGCTATGTCGAGCAGATCCGTAGCCCGTCTCCATCAACAAAGAAGAAATTTGTCGCGGTGAAAGATTCCGCACGCAGGTATGATCTCTAACAAGTAGATCTAACATAATTAGAACATGCATGCATGCTAGATTGTTCTTTTGCGTTAGATCGTCGTTAGGGGTTCGCGTAGTTGCCGTGCTAGTTTCATACACGCATATGTAGATCGTTTCGATGAAAATTTTGATATGTAACGTACACCGTTCTTGGTCCTCGGATCTTCACTTTGCTTCCGCTGCGGGCCTCTACCATGGATTCACATCCAACAATTGGTATCAGAGCTACGCTAGTGGTGTGCATTTCATGTTTTCATGAAACCGTCATGTGCACGCATGAATAGTATGTGCCGCCATCGGGGTTCTACGAGTAGATCATGCATAGTATATTTTGTGTGTTCTATGAATCGTTCTTGCAGGGCGCCGCTTCTAAAATTAATCTGGATATGTGAATGCTTGCTACCGGGGGTCGGACCCCGTGTTAGCGAATTTGTCTGGATGTTTTTTCTTCTATGTGTGGATAGATTTTAGAGCATAGTCGGGCAAGAGGTGAAGATTTACCACCCTTGATTCCCAGGCTTTTGCTAGGTTTGTTTTCCTTTTCTTTCTAGGAAATTGTGTACGAGCGAGCACTTGCTCGAAGCGTACTAGATCTTTTTCGGTTACAGATTGAAGAGGAGGACTTACCGTGGAGATCCACCACCGGGAGGATGAGCGGAACCTTGGAGGATGATGGCGATCCGGCGAAGCGTACACGATGACGGCAAAGGATAGAAAGCATCAGGAGATCGTATACAGAGGCTTGCACCGGATCAAGGACCTTGCGAAGGAGACAGAGAGCCTGCGCTGTGCCAGTCAGGTTCAGGGGTCGGACCCTGAACTTGATTCAGTTGTGTGCTTGTTTCTTTCAGTAGTTCTTTATATTTCTGTAGAGAACCCAGATGCAATAATTTGATTATCTGTGTTAGAGGGATGCCCTTTCCCCTCGGGTCCTAGCGACCTAATTAGGATAAGATTCCACTAGTGACGCCTATTATTTAGTTGACCCTTGATGATAGCATGAATTCCTCACATTTGGTTATGCCCCCATTAGGTCAACACCCGATTAGTCGGGTGTGCCTATTTGGCAAGCATCGAAACCTAGAATGAGTTAGAATTCTACTATGACATCATTCGTCAAATTTATAAGCGAGGCGCCATGGTAGTGGAAAACCTTTCCTGTCAGTCTGACCTTAGGCTAGGCTCCAGAGCATTAATGTGATAGCCAGGTTTACAGAGCATCGACGTTCTTGGGATATGTAATGTGACCCTTGAGTAGAGAAATCCACTTGAGGTAGGGACTATGATATTCCGAGATCGATCAATGCTTCGCGAAAGGCTTGAAACGCTAGTGGGAGCACGGTATGACCAGGGTCTAGTGTATAGGTTGTCGTGACCTTAGTGTACACTCATACTTGCATTAAATAACCCTCAACTATAATAAGGGATGTGTAAGAGGACTCGTCGAGATCCTCTGGCCTCCACAACTAACTGCTTTGGGTCTGGGTGGAAGGGCGTAGCTCGACACCCCCTAGGGTGAGGGTTATGTTTTTCCATGCCAGATAAATTAGCGGTCTCCTTCAGGATATGGCGGTTACGGGGCCAGGAGAGAAGGGCTTTTTATCCCACCCTAGTGGGGGCCGCATGAACTCCCGTACCGTAATTGCTTAGGCTTGTGGGTAAGCATCCGAAGTGGACGTGAGGCATCTGTTGCTTGCACAATGGGGATCACGTGGCACTGGCCAAAAGGACAACCATGGTCCATCAAAGCCCTTAGTTGGCAGATTTGGATAGGGTCAAGGAAAGACCCGTGTAAGCGGATGACCTGCACACTGCCCCCTCGGACAGGTGCAGCCTATTCTGAGATTTTACATACATGGTTAAATTAATCCATAGAGGTGTCTTCGCTGTGAGGGTAGCGCTGACATTTGGATATAATTAGCTTATTTTCAAAATCCATAAAATAAGTTTTTTGTGCATTCTTTTTCATTCAACCATATAGTTCCCCTATCCGCTATCCCATAAGAGAACCAGTTATCGGGTCTCTAACTACGTAGAGCCGAAGCACTTTCTTTAGCTTATGCATAGGGTAGTAAAAACGTACATTGGCATGTAATCTAAGTATCCCTGTATTAGACCTAATGGGTCCAGATATCACTAGGGCACTAACTAGGGCATATGAAGACTGGCGAGAGTCTAAGGAGATATGCAAGTGCTATGTTATAGCAGACTTGCGGACAACTCTTTAGAAGCGAGTCAGAGATATACCGGGTCTTCTCTAATTAAGTTTTACTTACATTAGATGTCTGGAAGGCGAAGTCAGTCGACTCATCACTTTTCCACTAAGATACTTGTCGGTACTGAGATGTCTGAGGGTATGCTTGTTCGGGAACACATCTTTGAGTTCCAGATCGAACTAGATTCCAAAGACATAGTACCGGATGATGAGGTGGTGGAAGACGTCTGTCTTGCATCCTTGTCTGGAACCTTCGAAGGCGTTATCAGAGACTTTAGCTTTAACAAGTTAGAGATGATAAACACAGAACTTCTAAGGAGATTTCCAAGAGACAAAGGATGAGATCAAGATTAAAGGCAATGCCTTTAATGCTTAACCCATGTCTTCTTTAGAAGAACCTAAGAGAGTAACTTATAAGAGATCAAAAACTATTCTAGTGCAGAAACTAGTGTGGACTCCTAAGTCTAGTAATGCTAAGGACGGAAGTGTTTCTGCTTTGGCGAGTGTAGGGGGTATTTGAAGATTGAGTATGGCCTCAGGATGTTAGGAGGAAAGTCGCTATCTAGTAGCAGCTCTTATGCTTCTTGGAATGTAGACTTCGGGTCTACAAAGATTCAAGAAAAGCAGAAGGCTACTTTATAGTGACGTAATCCTAACATAGGTACTGATGCCATAAGCCGCTGCGGAAGCTATTAGGTATGATTGTCTTAGTTTTTCGAAATACGGATTTTGTTTTTAGAGATGTAGTTCTGTTTCCTTCTTGGTAAATAAAGTTTTTAGTTTTAGACAGCACCATGAGTGTGTATCTTAAACTGAATAGATAGCTTCATAGTTAGAGGAATAGATCAGAAAAATCTCTTTATATTTAATCCTAATTCGGAAATAGATTTCATGACAGCTGCAGCGTCTAATTGAAATTCATCTAAATCCTTTGAAGAAGCTATCCCATTTGTGACCCCTCTGATTTAGATATTCTGCCTTAGATAAATTCAAAGGTAAAAGAAGGCCGAGTTTCTGTTCACAGATTCATCGGAGATCCTTCTAACCTATGAGTGTTATCTGGAAAGCAGAATAACTAAAAGGGCCACTAAGGTATTGATATTAGTTAATTTTGACGTCTATGGTTCCAAGAGCGTCTAGACGATAAAAGACTCTTCGATTTAATCGAAGAAATAAGTCACTATCGGATGAGTTCCATAGGATCTTGAGGGAGCATGGGATTATCTCCCAATTAAATGCTCTAAGGATGACACGTCAGAATGAAGTCTTCGAGAGAAGGAATCGGACTCTGTTTGACATGGTCCGTAATATAATGAATAATGCCAAGTGTACTACCCACTTTTGGTGGGGTTGTACCTTAAAACAGTAGCTTATATCTGAAACTATATCTCATCTAGATCAGTGCCTCAGACCTATAGAGAGCTATGGTCTAAGCGAAAGCTGACACTATAGTGTCTCAAGATATAGGGTTGTCCTGCACTTGTGCAAAAGGACAAGAGGGATGAGATGGAGATGTAGTTCCAGGTATATCTGTTTGTAGGTTACCCTTAGGAGGCATAAGGTGGACTGTTTTATGATCTTGAGGTTAGGAAGGTAATCGTTTCTACGAACACCATCTACCTAGATCAAGATTATATTATAAGACCATAAGTTTATCAGTAAGGTAGTTCTGGGTGAACTACTGGGTACTGGTAGAGAGTGCGCATCTGAAAACGTAGTGGGAGTAGATGATACAAGAAACTAGTATACCAGGTATTGTAGAAACGATTCACTTTGTACCACCACCACCTTATCGTTGTGGGAGCATCAGACCTCCTGAAAGATACTATGGAGAAACTTCGATAGTTAATCCAGAGTTTCAGGAGGATGATCCCTAGAGCTACGAAGAAGTAGTGGGAGCTTCCGACAGCTTTGACTGACAAAAGACCATGGAGGCAAATCAGCATCAATGTCCCTTAGAACAGTCTTGACACTTATAGCACTATCACCCTTCAGGGTGTGGGAGGTGTATAAGAAGAGCACCCAGTTAAGACTTAAGTAGCTAGATTAGTTACCAAAGGAGAAGGGATTGACTATGTCAAAACCATCTCACTGGTAGCTATGCCTAAGCCTATTTCGGATCCTCTTAATCCATCGTAGCCCATTATAGTTGGGAGATCTGGTTGATGGATGTCAAGACAGTTATTCCCTAACGGGAATTTGAAAAGGACATATGGATGATGTAGCTCCAGGCTTTGTGTAAGTAGGTTAGGAAGATATAGAATGCAAGTTCAACGGTCCATTTATGGACTAATGCAAGCATCCAGGATGAAATATCTATTTTGATCAAGGGAATCCGCTCACACGGATTTGATCAAAATGAGGATAAACCAAGTTGGTACAAGAAAGGTGAAATAGCTACAATGGTGTATTTAGTACTTTAAATTAACAATATTCTACTGATTGAAAATGACGTAAGAATATTGTTTACGGTAAAGGTTTGTAGTCATCACAATTCAATATAAAAGACCCTAGTGAGGTGAGTTATGCTCTGGGAATCAAGGTAACTCGAGATAACCAGAGCAAGGTTCTCTTGCTGTCACAGGCTACGCATGAAGATAAGATTCTAGCCAGATTCATTTTACGAGGCTAGATATCTATTGCGCAGTAGGATTTATGGGTCGGTTTCAGTCGAACCCGGGTCCAAATCATTGGACTACAGTGAAGGGTATACTTTGAAGTCCTCATCAAGTGAGGATTGTGAGTTAGCTTGCACTTCACAGGTCCTGATATCGATTGGACACACAAGATCTGACTTTAGTGTCAGATGTGAGTTTCAGAGAATCGATTTCAGGGATTATTTTTTTATCTTGGGATTAGAAGCGGTAGTTGGTAGAGTGTGAAGCAAGAGTGCATCACAGACTCTACCATAGAGGCTTAGCACGTTGTTGCATGCGAAGTAGTATATCAGGTGGTAAGGCTTAGGAAGTTCTTAGAGAATTTGGGACGCGTACCAGAGGCTCAGTTATCTGTTGTTACAACAGAAGAGCGGTAAGCAAGGTCCAAGGAGACTAGGTACCGCCGTGAGGGAAAACCCATCAAGTACAAACTCCACTTGATCTGACAGTTATAGGAGGAAATGCAAGTAGCGGTACTGAGGTGGAATCAACAGACAATGTTGCCAATTCCTTTAGGGAATTCCTGCAAAGGCTTTTGGGCAGCATATAGAAGCTACAGAGCTCAACACCGTTATTCCTCGTTAGACCTAGTGGGAGATTGTTAGAATTGGTGAGGTCTATAGCTCGTAAAAACCTATAGTTTAGCTATGTATGGTTGATAGCATAGGAATGCATATTGGTACGTACCTTAGTACGTGTTTTGATAACAGAACAGAGAGCCATGGCTACATGGTAATCCTCTTGAGTGGTAGACTCAAGGGACTGGTCCCATGTAACCTAAATACGTTCGCAGCTCTGATTAGGGTTGGTCGCCCTGTTAGGATAAGCTGTTGGGATGACAGAGCGTGGGTGTCTCCACCACGGTCATTACCAGGCACAGTGTCTATGGCCGAACGGAACCAACACGGTGCATAGATCGATAAGCAGACATCGGTGCACTAAACCGTGTTTCTGCTTAGGGTAAAACGGTCCTAAACCCTGAGCAACCATGTCTGGTGGACTAACCAGTTGTGTGGTGCTTTGGCGCACCAATGTGTGAGGATCCGGATGCAGTGATCCAAAACCACGGTGTACTGGGTTACCCGGCTGGCGTTGCATCAGCATGTCACTCCTGCAGGCTATCCACACCCCCAACGGGAGGTGCGTTCCTTGGTCTGACCTACGTCGTATTAAACCCTGGCCAGGTGGTCATCAGTTGGACTGGTGACGGATCCGGTTGCTCGAAAGAGTAATCGGAGATACGATGTATGTGGTCAACCTGGAAGGAACCGAGTCATATTAGCACTCGAGTCTGACGGTATTCTTCAGCGCTCGAGTTGCATCATGGCACCAGTGGAGGGACATCGGGTTTACCATACTAAGCGGAGAGCAGGGGTATGAGGGAGAATATAGTAAGTCCGGGGGAATTGGAGTGCAGCCTGTGTCGCATTATGGGTGGCTACGCAGGTTAACTCGGACTCAAGGATCGATGGTACACTCGGGTAGTGTGTCGATCGAGTCTGAGTTGGAAGCCATGAACCCTGGTCCCTGAAGGTTCCACCTTATCGACATTATGTATGGTTCTTATACCATCTCGTCGAAACACAGAACGTAGTTAGAGGAAGCGAGAAGTCCAAGCCTACGCTCCGTGAGTGCTTCGCACTAGTGCACGGTAGATGCGTAGCTACGTGTGTGCACTAAGGGGAAACCCTAGGTTAGTGCAGAGACACATGTAGCAATTCCTTGTCATAAGTGGACTTTGCCACATGGGTGCGATGCACCGGGATATGTTGCGAGTTGACTAGTTGACTTCACTAGGGGCACCCTACGGGAACCTCAGAGAATAGTGAAATCACTGGTGCACTTCACTTATGTGTGCCTTGCAAAGTCTCGTACACGAGGAACGACCAACTAGTGACATAAGGGCGTTTTGGTCATACTATGCGCCACTATGCACTAAGGGGGCCGGCCCTGAGTGGTGAGAGACTAGTCAAGGCCGGCTTTATTAGTTTCAGGAGGTTGTTGCCTCCGATGAAAGGGTCGGTCAAGAGGCGCAGAAAACGGGCTGGTTTTGACCGTTTTCGAAAACAAGGAAAAGATAGAGATAAAAGAAGAGATATATAGGGAGAGGTTTGAATCAGTCAATCCTATCCGCTATGCTTATCCGTAAGGATAAGGCCGGCCCTATATAAGGCATAGGGAGAGAGGGGGGGACAAAATAATGGAGCCATGCAAGCCCTAGGGCCGGCCCAAGCCATGGGGGAAACCCTAGCCACCCCCTCTCCTCTCTTCTCATCTCCTCTCTCGTCTCTCTCTCCCTTGCTTACGCCATTGGATGGCGACTCGTCTTCCTCGCGTGGTGTTTCGTTGATGGAGAAGGCTCGTCGTATGGAGGCACTCAGAGATCCATCGATGAGGTGCCGTGCATCGTGTGAGATCGGGTGAACTAGAAGGCGTCTCCCGCAACCTTTTGCTGTCTAGAATCTGCATAGAAAATCAGCATTGTTTCTGTGATTCAGGGAGTTACAGAAGTCCAAACGACGTGAAACCTATTGCAAAAGTTGCGTCTCAAAGTTGTCTACTTGCAGTCCAAATTTCAGCCCAATCCGAGTTCAGAGTAGAAAGTTATGGCCATCGCACCGAAGCTATATCGAGCAGATCCGTAGCCCGTCTCCATCAACAAAGAAGAAATTTGTCGCGGTGAAAGATTTCGCACGCAGGTATAATCTCTAACATGTAGATCTAACATAATTAGAACATGCATACATGCTAGATTGTTCTTTTGCGTTAGATCGTCATTAGGGGTTCGCGTAGTTGCCATGCTAGTTTCATACACGCATATGTAGATCGTTTCGATGAAAATTTTGATATGTAACGCACACCGCTCCTGGTCCTCGGACCTTCACTTTGCTTCCGCTGCGGGCCTTTACCATGGATTCACATCCAACAGTTGTAGCAAATTTAATGGTAAAATGTGCATCATAATTTTTTTTTTTTTGCATGCTAAAAATGCCACTTGGCATGTGTTTTTCTCAAATTTTTTTTCTTGACAATTGTTGGGAGGGGTGAACCTAAGTTGACAAAGTCTTAACTCAGGTTAAAAAGTGACACGTGGTATCCATTTAACCCATGGAGTAGGTAAGTAGCCTACTCCATGGCGTAGGCAACCCTTTCCCTATATATATATATATATATATATATATATATATATATATATATATATATATATATATATATATATATATATATATATATATATATATATATATATATATATATATATATATATATATATATATATATATATATATATATATATATATATATATATATATATATATAGCACGACAAGGCATAAACCTCGCTCTGATACCAATTGTTGGGTTTTCTACACGAGAACAACCACGATCGACAAACCGAGATCGTCGTCTTGGATGAAGAATATACCGTCGTGTGAAGAGAGAGATCGTTCACAATACCGGGTGAAGATCTTCCACACGCTGCCGTCTCCCGCGGATTCAATAGGTCCTCCTGAATCCCTCTGGATTCACAATGGTGGCTCTAATGACGTGCATGTGGGGACTATTGTAGCTCGTGTGTCCTTAGCGTGGATTTTCTGTATTAACATTAATAAAGATGACTTTGGTTATTGCTTTAATTAGAATACTACTCTGGTATATGATAATACTCATATAATAAAAGGACCCTAGGGAATACAGTAGGCTATTGAGGCACATGGAGGATCCATGCTTGGGAAACCCAGTGGACCAGTTCTGTGTAGACCTAGAACTAGTTCACAGCTTAGGTAATGCCGGTCGCTTCACCGAGAACAAGCTGTTGGCAGGTAGAGGATGTGGTGAAGTTTCCACTACGGGAACGTGAGATTCCCATTCACCTGACCAAGCATGATGATCGTGTTGAACAGGAACCAAGACGGTGCACGGTTCAGTGATTCAGACACTGGTGCAGAAACCATCTTACTACTATAGATAATCTGTCCTTAACCCTGAGGGACCATGCTCACTGGGCCAACTAGTTGTGTGGTGCTTTGATGTGCCAACGTGTGTGGGCCTTCCATAGTCCAATACCACGGTACGTTGGGTTACCCGGCTGGCGCTTGAGTGACATGTAATCCCTACATGTTATCCGACGTCCAGTGTTGGATGGGTGCGTTTTGATGAGTCAATCTGTCCACACAGTTAACCCAGGCCTGGTGGTTGTCAGTATAACTGACGATGTTCCGAATGCTAGGCATAGCACCGGAAGGTGTGTAGTGTTATAGATGACAAGTCATCAAACCCTAGTCAGATGATCGATCGGGATCTGACGGTGCTCCCCACCGCCCGAGTCGTATCATGGCACCAGTAATAGGAGGGACTAAGGATTATCGGAGTATAGTAGAGAATAGGGTTACGAGGGAGTAACATAAGTTTAGGATCACTAGATTTCAACTCGCGTCGCACTCTGGGTGGCTACGCGGGTTAATCGGATTAGAGTTGATTAACAGAACTTTCGGTGTGTCACCGAAACAGTTAATCAGGGATCCGGTTGCAGCTAGAGATCCCGAATCCTGAAGGTACCACCCTATCATTGCATATAGGAATTTTTTCCCGACCTAGTTGGATACGTTGTATGCGAAGTAGCGCGATGGAGCGCAAGCCCGAAGCTTAAAAACCTAATTCACATGTGTTACGGGCCATAGGGGTATTTTGGTAAATACTAAAATATGGCTCAGAATATATTGAATATAGATCTTAGATTGAGAGGAATAATTCCAGGAGCTCACAGGCGCTGACGGAACTCGATTCCGAGTAGCGCACCTCACTCAGTCTCACTTTCAGTTTTCCGCTTTTCGTGAAGGGCGTTTTCGTCCGGACTTCACGATAGACACCCGGAAGACCTAAATCCGATCCCCCCTCATCCCTATCCACCTAAGGGCCGGCCCTAGGCTCCTTGGAGCCATGGTAGACCGGCCCTATAAAGGAAATAGGGAGGAGAGGGGCCGGCCCAAATGGTTCTACTCCCTCCCCTCCAAAAATCCGACCGCTAGTCTCCTCCTTTGTGGTTTCGGCCAAGGAAAAGAGAGGAAGAAGAAGGGAGAAGGAAGAGGAAGGAAGGAGAAAGAGGAGGAGAAAATCTCGAGGCTCGCCATCGTCTTCGCAACGGATTCTTCCGTCGGCTCGAAATCCTTGCACTTAGAGACGGGATTTCTAGGATTCTTCAATTCGCAAAGGACAAGGTGCTATCCGACAGTTTCTCTTGCGATTCAAGTGCGGTTCTTCATCATTCCATAATTTTCGGATCATATATCCATAAGGTATGATGAATCTAAACACCTAAGTAAATGCATTCATGTCTTCCGTAGATCGTAGTATGCCTCTAGGGTGTCCGCACATATGCTAAGATTGTAGATTTGCATGTAGATTGTTTTGTATCACGAATTGTAATGAAACATACACCGTATGATCTTTGGATCTTTTTTTTGCTTCCGCTGTGACTCTGATTAGCGGATCCAATTCCAATAATTGGTATCAGAGCACGCTTTGGTGTATGTTTCATGCATGAATTCGTGAAAACATCATGTGAATATATGATGGCATATGTTTTCGTTGGGGTTCGGCGTAGATCATGCATATGGATTGTGCTATGTATCGTTTTTTTGCAGGTGCCGAGCTGAATAGTAATCTGTGATTGCATGCATCCGGGGGTCGGACCCCGGATTTTATTTTGCATTGATTATTATTGTGGATTTGTAAGGCTCTAGATGGGTGAGGGTGGGGGTTGACCATCCTCGGTTCCCTGGCCATGTTTCTAGGATTGTCTTCTTTACTTTCTAGCGAAATTGTACACGAACGAGCACTTGCTCGGAGCGTGTTAGTTTTTTGGTCATAGGAAGAAAGAGATGATGCTACATCCACGGTTCGGGCAAGCGATACCATGGCGTGCAAAGACCCGGTGAAAGCGTGCACATTGGCGATGAAAGGGATCGTCGTCAGAGATCGTGCAGAACGGAAGAGCAGGATATCTTGGCTGTGCTATTCAGGTTCAGGGGTCGGACCCTGGACTTGATTCAGTTTGGATGCTTTCTCTGTTGTTTCTCTTTATTCAGTATTTAGAGAACCTCGATGATAATATGATTATCATTCTTGCTTGTGAGTTAGTCTCTAGATCAGGCTTAGGGTTAGTACTAAAATTATGGATTCATCGGTGTCTTTATATGCTTCTAACACGTGCGAATCCGGTGGCTAGCTAAAAGGAAAGGCGGTAACCGCCCTCGTGGTAGTTCAGGTAGCCGAGTACTGTGCACCGAGATAGACGCATTGTTAGATTTGTTTAGAGATAATTAACTAATGTCTCCATAAAAAGTATGATAACCCTAGTGGGATGCCCTTTCCCCACGTGGTCCTAGCAACCAAGTTACGTTAGGATTTCACTATGTGATACCCGTTTCTAGATGATGTTTGATGGTAGTATGAACTCATCACGATTTGGTTATGCCACCATTAGGTTGAGGTCCGGCGGATGTTGTTGGATGTCCCTATTTGGCCAGCATCGAAACCTGTAATGAGATGAGGCCTACTATGACATCAGGCATCAAATTGTGAACGAGGCGTCATCGTAGTGGGAGTCATTTCCATGTTGACCTTAGGCTAGGCTCCAGATCTTAGGATTATGGGCAAACTAGTGAAGTATCGGGATCCTTGGAATCTATGTAATGTGATCCTTGCAAGAAAGGCGAAAGCTAAGTATTCAAGGTAGGGACTATGATATTTTCCGAGGATACTAATGCTTTGCGGGAGGGTTTGTAATCCTAGTGGGAGCACAGTAGACCAGGGTCTATGTCTAGGAGGTCGTGACCATTCTAGATATGCATAAAACCTCATAAATAAGGGATGTGTAAGAGGTTCCCTCCAAAGGGGAGCCCCTGGCCTCCACAATCAACCCGCTAAGGGTCTGGGTGGGAGGTACGCAGTTTGATATTCCCACCGGGTGAGAGTTGTGTTTCCTTCTATGCTGGTTCGCCTAGTGGTTTCCTTCGGGACATGGAGGATGCCGGTGGCAGTGGGTGACGGTTTTTTCCTGCACCGTGGGAGCCTATGAACCCCCTGCCGACACCACCTAGATTTGTGGGAAGCATCTGAAAGCTTGTGTGAAGCCGCTGTTGCTGCGCACGCGGGTCACATAAAGCTGGCCAAAAGGAGACTGGGAGGTCTTTCAGTTTACCTTGGGTAATTCTGATAAAGACTGGGTCGTAAAAACCCTGTTGGCAGAAGCGGTTGCATGCTCTCACCGAGATGCTGTCTCCAATTCAGGGCCAATAGTCTCAGTGCTCCAGCCCAGGGAATTTAGATTCCTGGATATCTCCACTTGAGGTGGTGAAGACATAGCGGCTGGAGTAGACATTATTTATTTCTAAATTCCATGAAATAGATTGTAGTAGACCCTAACTATTGCTTTAAACCATTGTTTACAGAAATCATGACCAAGCTCGACCCCCTTGCCTCCATACTTAATGATAACAAACTTACGGGACCAAACTACGAGGACTAGAAGCGTAACCTGATGCTCATCCTAAGGGTTGGCAAACACACAATTACCCTAAGTACCCCCAACCGGCCATGCCGGGACCAAGTGCAACTGAGGCCCAGTTAAAAGAATGGAAAGACTGGCTAGATGCTAATGAGATGTGCAAGTGCTATATTGTGGCATCCTTGCAGACCGTCTTTCAGAAGCAAGTCGAAGACATGGCCTTTGCTTCAGACATGATGCTCTACCTGAAGGAAATGTTCGAGGGTCGTAGTCGGGTAACTCGTTACCTGACTATCAAGAAATTGGTGTCCACAAAGATGGTAGAGGGGACTTTAGTTTGGGATCATATGCTGAAGTTGTTTGGCTATGTGAACGAGCTTGGTTCCTTCGATGTCACCTTGGATGCAGAGATCCAAACCGACATTTTCCTCACGTCTCTGTCAAGAGCGTTTGAGGGCTTCGTTACCAACTTCAACCTTAACCAGTTGGAGATGTCTAACGCAGAGCTCCTAGCGACGCTCCAGGCGGCAGAGGACGGGATAAAGGCAGGAGCCCAATCCCTAAACGTGGAGCGGAATTCTTCTCTGAAAGCCAAGGGCAAGTTTCAGAAAAGAAAGTCTAAGAAGCCCGTGAAGATGGGCCAGGTGCAGTTGCAGGTTCCCAAGCAGAATGGTCCGGCGAAGCCCAAAGGAAAATGTTTCCGATGCGGCAAGATGGGGCACTGGAAGGGCGACTGCCGTGCGGCTCCCAAGAAGGCTGATGTAATACCCGGTACGTTTGATTTTAGGACAGCCCAGTTTTAATTATTATTTTATTATTGCTAAATTGATTGTTTTGTTTTGCATTTATGGTTGTCGATGGTGTATACTGGAGCATGAGTTGGACCGGGCAGTAGGCCCCGGGTCCGGGTCGCTAGGCGACACTGGAGGCATGGCATGATTGTTTTGATAATTTAAATTAACTAGAATATCAGGTTTTTAGGCGAGTCTGTCAGACTCGTAAGGTTTGTGCACCGGCTCGTCCCGGTGCGATGCGAGCTCGAGTGTGGCCTTGCTTGATCAGCGAGCAATGGTTGTTTAGTAGAAAAAAAAAATTTATAAACCCAAACCCAATCTCAACCCAACCCAACCCAACCCAACCGACCTTCTCTCTCTATCTCTCTTCCCTCAAATCATAAACCCAAACCCCATCTCAACCATCCATCTCTCCCTCTTTAAACCGATCTCTCCCTCTATCTCTCAGCCATCCCCTCTCTCACCCCGATCCCCTCCGAGATACTCGCAGCCCTCCCTCTCTCCCCCTATCTCTCAACCAAACCCCCCTCAACCTGATCCGATCCCCCCTGCGCGACTCCCTCTCAATCCCGATCCCCCTCAACCCCGATCCCAATCCCCACAGCCCTCTCTCCCCCTCTCTATCCCGCGGCCCCTGTCACCCCAATCCACTCCCCATCAACTCGAATCCCCTTCCGAAAATCCCTGCGATTTTCCCCCAACGGATTGATCCGATCTCGTCAACCGTAGCCCCGATCCCCCCTGAAATCTTGATCCCCTCTCTCATCTCTATCTTGTCAGCCCCTCTCCCCTTTAAAACAAAACCCTAGACCCGACCCCGCATCATCGATCCGATCTCTCTCATCATCTCCTCGAGGTCTCTCTTTTCTCTCTCGCGGTAGGGCTCTGCATGCGTAGTGCCGGAGAGCAATCGGTCGGAGCGCAGCCGGAGGAGGAGCTGTAGCCGGAGCTAGCAACTCCTGATCGACTAGGTCAGCCGCCCCCTTATTTTTTTTTCCCTGTTTCTTTCTATGGTGCTGTTGAGTCTGCCCGACCCGCCGAGATCCCTACCCTTGTTTTTTTTCTTCTCCTGCTGCAGCCATGGCCGCCATACATGTGGCCGATAATTGGGCGATGGCGTTCGACCATCTTGAGTGGCCATCGACCCGACCAACAGTCACCGACACCGTCTCTTCCTTTACTATGTCAATTGAATGACTTGTGCCCACTGACCAAACCTACCCAGTCGACCTTTGGCTTAGTATAACCCATGACCCGCCGGTATTGGTCGAGTACCCGAAGCCGAAAACCTAGGGTAGAATTGTTGTATTATTCTTTTTGGTGGTATTGTTGTTGGCAATCGGCCCGATGGCGGATTCGCCTAGCCAAACCAGGTCACACCCGAACAACCCTCGTACCCATCCGGTCATTCCCAGATTCGACCCAACAAGACTAGTTAATTACCCCTAATCCGAGTTTAGACTCGGTAAGGCCCATGAGTCCGTCTGTAAATTATTTTTCTGAACCCAAAACCCTAGCCCGAGGACGTCTCTGGCGAAAGACGAACCGAGCCCCGACTTGGCTTTCTCACCCTTATAGAGAACCACCGACTTAGATTTTAATGTATGCTCGTGTGATTGAATTACTAGTTTGTACCGGGACGATCCAGCCGTGGACGGAGCAGAGGCCAGAGATAGGAGTCCGTGCACGTCGACCAGGTGACACAACACACTTTCTTTAATAATTAATAATGTCGATATAGAAATTAAGGGTAGGTGTCCATAACGCTGCATGCGGGTCCCGCCGGACGTCGTCGCATGTGATCGAGTGGACCCCGCCTTGCATGCGGAGTCGCGAGTCTGGTGACGCATGCATAATAAGTTAATAATTTAATAATAAATATTATATTGTTTGCATGGACACCATAGGTAGGTATTCCCTTAAATTGAATAAATAAATGATTAAAGAATTACCAGGACCCACCTTCCTGAGGGGAGCGTGATAACCCCAGTAAATGGATTTTGGGCGAGAGTGCTTTTATTACATTTAATTATGATGCTGGGTTGTGAGTGGGTGCGAATCCTGGTGTAATCCATCGAAAATGATTAAGCACTGTTAGTACATTCAAAGCCATGTGGTATGTTAATTATTGTTAATCTACCTGGTTAGAGGGTATGGACCCCGTGCGCGCAAGGGTCATGAACCACCTTGCGCGTACAGCTGAAGTTAAGTAGGTTAGGGGTCACGGGCAAGGGTTGTGGTAAAGCCAATAGGAGGTGCCCTCGAGTAGGGATTGGCCTAGCAATCCTGTCCCGGGGAGTTGAAGTCCCCATAGTAAATCAAGTTGGGCGGTAGAGCTCCACCGTGAAAGACGGGAAACCCTTTATGATCATCTGGGTGAACTTGTGCATGGCGTTGGAGGATGCACGGTGAGAGAGTTGGCCCTCTACATCGAAATAAAAGGCCCGATAGTAATGCCCGACCGGGGGTAGGTTGAACAAAATATCCGGGGTTCATGTATGAGTGTGTAATAGTTTGATTATAAATTTTGAATTGTATGACTGTATACACGATGACCTAGTGACAGTAGGATTTGCATGTGAATGTAGAAATTGCATGGACACCTAGGACGTGATTGAGAACATAGCTTGACAATTAGGTTAATCAATAATTTGTCTTAAAATTTGAGCGTTGTTAGTTATTAAAATTGTTAGCTTGTCACTAGCCATTTATTTGGCTAATCTCCCAAATGTATTTTTTGGGGGCTACTCATTCCCACGAGTAGACTCTTCTGCAGGAGCTGAGGCACAGGAGCAGCAATAGGAGTCCAGCAATCAGCTTAGGGTAGCAGCTTATTTTTTTTATTTATGTCAATCTTAGTAGTGATACTTTTTCATTCGATATAATCGAATTGGATTGGAATAAGATTTTATTAGTTAGTTAGTTTGATAAGTAGTAATGTGCCGGCTGAATTTCTTTGGGTAGGCCTCTCCTCAAGGCCCAAGCCTAGGTTAGATCACCACAAAAATATAAGACGAATAATTGACCTAATTTGATAAGCCCAGTAGATAGGACCTCCAGACAGATGCACCGAGTGTTCGGGAGCGAGTGAGATACTCGGCTCGCCGTCGGAGGCTTGAGCCTCGTGCTCCTTTAGAGGATATTCTGTCAGTATGTTGTGACACCGTTGGGTTGCATGTACTGAAAGGATATCCCTTTTAAAGGTTGAGCCGGATCTTTTGTTTCTCCCCCTTCTTTCATTTGCTTGTGTGTGAGCGTAGAAAGAGCCCAATGAGAATCCTAAATTGGCATAGTTAAGTAACCATACCCAGAATCCTTTTCCTTTTCTTACCTCACACCCCAGGAATCGGTCTTTAGATTTCTGGGGCGTGACAGCTGAGATAGGTATATCTTAAATCCACATAGTGGAATCCCTAGTAGCATCCAGTTGTTCTCCAGCTTCATGGATTGTGGATTCTGGTTCCACTAACCATGCTTGCAATAATTTGCAAGGGTTCAAGGAGACAAGAAAACTGGATGATGGAGAGATAATCCTAAGCATGGGAACTGAGGCCGTGGCAGAGGCTGAAGCAGTTGGAGATGTCATCTTGTAGTTCCTTGATGGAAGAAATTTATTACTTAGAGACATACTTTATATACCGTCCTTGAGACATAATTTAATTTCTGTTTTCTTATTGAATAATGAAGGTTTTTCAGTTTTATTTGATGCTTTTGGTGTGTCAATTAAATTGAATGGTTCCTTTGTTTGTAAGGGAAAGATACAGAAATATCTCTATGTAATTAACTCCCATCATAAGCATGATAACATAACTGAAGCTTGTGTGATTAATTCATCTAAAAGGAAAAATCCCTCAAATAATCCAACACTCCTTTGGCATCTAAGGCTTGGACACATAGCCTCAGACAGGATTCACAGGTTGGTTAAGGTAGGACTCTTAAGTCCAGATATTTCAGAAAGCCTACCGACGTGTGAGTCTTGTCTGGAAGGCAAGATGACTAAAAGGTCTTTCCGAGCCAAAGGTAGCAGATCTAAGGAGGTATTGGAGTTGGTACACACTGATGTATGTGGGCCCATAAGTGTCCGTGCTATAGGAGGCTTCGAGTATTTCATCACCTTCACGGATGATCACTCGAGGTTTGGATACATATACCTAATGCGGCAGAAGTCTGAATCCTTTGATAAGTTCAAGGAGTTCAGAGCTGAAGCAGAAAAGCAGACGGGTAAAAGTATCAAGTCTCTTCGATCGGATCGAGGAGGCGAATACCTATCGGATGAATTTAATGGGTACCTGCATGAGCATGGGATCGTATCCCAGTTGACTGCACCAGGGACACCACAACAGAACGGTGTATCTGAGAGGAGAAACCGAATTTTGTTAGACATGGTTCGGACTATGATGAGTTATGCAACATTACCACCTAGTTTTTGGGGATATGCCCTAGAGACGGCAGCATATACTTTGAACTTTGTTCCATCAAAGTCAGTACCCCTAACTCCTTGAGAGCTGTGGTTAAAGTGAAAGCCAAGCCTACAACACTTTACGATTTAGGGTTGTCCAGCACATGTGCGGAAGGACAAGCGAGATAAGATGGAGTCAAAAACTAAGGTATGTCTGTTCGTTGGGTATCCAAAAGGGACAAAGGGTGGTTTATTTTATGATCCTGAGGATAGAAAGGTTGTCGTCTCGATGAATACCGTATTCCTGGAGCAGGATTATTTAATAGACCATAAGCCTACCAGTAAAGTAGTTCTTGAAGAATTACTTGATACTGATGGGAGTACATAGACAGAAAACGTAGTGGGAGCCGATACCACTAAGATAAACAATACTGTAGAATCGACTCATATGGAACCACATCAGGTTCGTCGTAGTGGGAGGACCACAACTGCTCCTGATAGATACATTGGAGAAGCCTTTATGGTAGATCCAGAGTTTCAGGAGGATGATCCTTTGAACTATGATGAAGCGATGGTATCCTCTGACCATGCAGCATGGCAGGAAGCCATGGAGGCAGAACTGACATCGATGTCCCAAAATTCGGTCTGAACACTTGTAACACCACCTCACAATATTAAACCTGTTGGGTATAAATGGGTGTACAAAAGAAAAAGAGGCCCGGATGGTACCGTTGAGACTTACAAAGCTAGACTAGTCGCTAAGGGTTATACCCAGCGAGAAGGGATCGACTATGACGAAACCTTTTCGCCAGTGGCTATGCTTAAGTCTATCCGGATCCTCTTGTCCATTGCAGCCCATTATGATTGTGAGATCTGGCAAATGGATGTCAAAACCGCATTCCTCAATGGGGATTTGGAAGAAGACATCTACATGTCTCAGCCTCCAGGCTTTGTCGTAAAAGGTCAGGAAGGTCTGGTGTGCAAGTTGCAAAGTTCCATTTATGGACTGAAGCAAGCATCCAGAAGTTGGAACATGCGTTTTGATCAGGCTATCCAGTCTTATGGATTTGAACAGAACATGGATGAACCATGTGTTTATAAAAGGAGTGATAAGATTGCAGTAGTTTTTCTAGTGCTTTACGTGGACAATATCCTGCTCATCGAAAACGATATTGGAACGTTGTCTACAGTGAAGGTGTGGTTATCCTCTCAATTTGACATGAAAGACATAGATGAAGCGAGTTATGTTCTGGGGATCAAGGTAACTCGAGATCACCAGAACAAGATTCTCTCGCTGTCACAGTCAGCCTACATAGATACTATCTTGGTCAGATTCAGTATGCACAACTCCAAGAAGGGACTGGTTCTATTCAGACATGGAATGAAGTTGTCCAAGGATCAGGGTCCTAAGACTCCTGAGGAGAGGGCAGAGATACAGAAGATACCTTATGCTTTGGCAGTAGAAAGTCTGATGTATGCCATGCAGTGCACGAGACCAGATATATGCTATGCAGTAGGCATGATGGGCAGGTATCAGTCAAATCCGGGTCCAGGGCACTGGACTGCTGTGAAAAGTATACTCAAGTATCTCCGTAGGACGAGAGATTATGAGTTAGTTTACTCTTCACAGGAACTGATACTGATTGGATATACGGATTCTGACTTTGCGTCAGATCCGGAATCTAAGAGATCGACGTCAAGATTTGTGTTTTCATTAGGAGGAGGAGCTGTCAGTTGGAGGAGCGTGAAATAGGGATGCATCGCGGATTCGACGACAGAGGCTGAGTATGTTGCGGCGTGCGAAGCAGCTAAGGAGGCGGTGTGGCTCAAGAAGTTCCTCACGGACTTAGGATGCGTACCGGGAGCTCAAGATCCTATTGTCCTTTACTGTGACAATAGTGGAGCGGTACCACAATCCAAGGAGCCAAGATATCACCAGAAGAGCAAGCATATCGAGCGGAAATACTACATAATCTGGGACTTGCAGAAGCGAGCTAGGGAGGTAGCAGTGACTCAGGTGGCGTCTACAGATAACATGGCGGACCCTTTCAAAAAGGCGTTACTGACCAAGGCTTTTGAGAAGCACGTGGATGCCATGGGAGTTAAGACTGTTGTTCCCCGCTAGGCCAAGTGGGAGATTGTTGTAGCTCGTGTGTCCTTAGCGTGGACTTTCTGTATTAACATTAATAAAGATGACTTTGGTTATTGCTTTAATTAGAATACTACTTTGGTATATGATAATACTCATATAATAAAAGGACCCTAAGGAATACAGTAGGCCACTGAGGCGCATGGAGGATCCATGCTTGGGAGACCTAGTGGACCAGTTCTGTGTAGACCTAAAACTAGTTCACAGCTTAGGTAATACCGGTCGCTTCACCGAGAACAAGCTGTTGGCAGGTAGAGGATGTGGTGAAGTCTCCACCATGGGAACGTGGGATTCCCATTCACCTGACCAAGCACGATGATCATGTTGAACAGGAACCAAGATGGTGCATAGTTCAGTGATTCAGACACTAGTGCAGAAACTGTCTTACTACTATAGATAATCTGTCCTTAACCCTGAGGGACCATGCTCACTAGGCCAACTAGTTGTGTGGTGCTTTGATGTGCCAACGTGTGCGGGCCTTCCATAGTCCAATACCACGGTACGTTGGGTTACCCGACTGGCGCTTGAGTGACATGTAATCCCTACAGGTTATCCGATATCCAGTGTTGGATGGGTGTGTTTTGATGAGTCAATCTGTCCACATAGTTAACCCAGGCCTGGTGGTTGTCAGTATGACTGACGATGTTCCGGATGCTAGGCATAGCACCGGAAGGTGTGTCGTGTTATAGATGACAAGTCATCAAACCCTAGTCAGATGATCGATCGGGATCTGATGGTGCTCCCCACCGCCCGAGTCGTATCATGACACCAGTAATAGGAGGGACTAAGGATTATCGGAGTATAGTAGAGAACAGGGTTACGAGGGAGTAAAATAAGTTTAGGATTACTAGAGTTCAACTCGCGTCGCACTCTGGGTGGCTACGCGGGTTAATCAGATTAGAGCTGATTAACGGAACTTTCGGTGTGTCACCGAAACAGTTAATCAGGGATCCGGTTGCAGCTAGAGATCCCAAATCCTGAAGGTTCCACCCTGTCATTGCATATAGGAATTGTTTCCCGACCTAGTTGGATACGTTGTATGCGAAGTAGCACGATGGAGCGCAAGCCCGAAGCCTAAGAACCTAATTCACATGTGTTACGGGCCATAGGGGTATTTTGGTAAATACTAAAATATGGCTCAGAACATATTGAATATGGATCTTAGATTGAGAGGAATAATTCCAGGAGCTCACAGGCGCTGACGGAACTCGATTCCGAGTAGCGCACCTCACTCAGTCTCACTTTCAGTTTTCCGCTTTTCGTGAAGGGCGTTTTCGTCCGGACTTCACGATAGACACCCGGAAGACCTAAATCCGATCCCCCCTCATCCCTATCCACCTAAGGGCCGGCCCTAGGCTCCTTGGAGCCATGGGAGACCGGCCCTATAAAGGAAATAGGGAGGGGAGGGGCCGGCCCAAATGGTTCTACTCCCTCCCCTCCAAAAATCCGACTGCTAGTCTCCTCCTTTGTGGTTTCGGCCAAGGAAAAGAGAGGAAGAAGAAGGGAGAAGGAAGAGGAAGGAAGGAGAAGGAAGAAAGGAGAAAGAGGAGGAGAAAATCTCGAGGCTCGCCATCGTCTTCGCAACGGATTCTTCCATCGGCTCAAAATCCTTGCACTCAGAGACGAGATTTCGAGGATTCTTCAATTCGCAAAGGACAAGGTGCTATCCGACAGTTTTACTTGCGATTCAAGTGTGGTTCTTCATCGTTTCGTAATCTCCGGATCATAGATCCATAAGGTATGATGAATCTAAACACCTAAGTAGATGCATTCATGTCTTCCGTAGATCGTAGTATGCCTCTAGGGTGTCCAAACATATGCTAAGATTGTAGATTTGCATGTAGATTGTTTTGTATCACGAATTGTAATGAAACATACACCGTATGATCTTCGGATCTTTCTTTTGCTTCCGCTGCGACTCTGATTAGCGGATCCAATTCCAACAGGGACTTCACCCCTGCATATTTATTTATAATAGATGTGTCCAACCGGTAGATGCAACCCATCAGGGCATCCACTGGTTATTGGGTGCACATGAGAATGAGGCTAGGTTCACCACCAACCTTGTCAAGCCTCTCGGCTGAGTCGCGCGGTCTGACCAGGACCGCGACAACCAACCCGGTTCACCTAGTTCAGTAACTCTCCCGTAAAGGGCCATCAAAAAACCAACAAGTATTGCTCAGGGTTTAAATGATTGTTTATAAAATAAAGTTGATGGACCAACATACAAATGAGGAGGGGTTTAGTTCCCGGGAGGTTTTAAAAATTTGCCCTCATTATTATTTTGATAGCGGTGGATGAGCCATCGGTTGACAATTAATCTGGCCCTTTCTAACAAATTTGGGTTGGTCGGTTCGCCATAAATGGGCCCAACCGGGAAGTGGGATTTGTCCACCCATATTAAAAGTGGATAAACATGTTCTCTGACATTAGATAACAGATGATCCATAGTTTCGCTATAAGAGCATTTTTACTAGATTGATTCCCTAAACTTGCTTACGGCCTAACCGTTGTCTGCCATGTCGTCCAAAAAAAAGAGAATGGGGACTACACTTGCTACCGGACTGCACTTGTCCATTATGCCCACCGGTCTCTCTCTCTCTCTCCCTCTCTCTCTCTCTCTCTCTCTCTATATATATATATATATATATATATATATATATATATATATATATATATATATATATATATATATATATATATATATATATATATATATATATATATATATATATATATATATATATATATATATATATATATATATATATATATATATATATATATATATATATAGGGGACGGGGAGCCTGGACCTCAGGTGCAGCGTCTACGCTGCACCTGAGCCCGGATGCATGACATCTGTCCCAGCCGGCCGAAATCCCGACCGCATACAGCCCCGTCCGCCACCATAATTTCGGCCAAATTATCAGCCGTCCGATCGATCGAATCGAACGGACGGCATTCGCCTGAGCCTCGTTGTTACTGTGGCGGCCATAGTAACAGCCCGGGTGAATCCCGTCCGTTAGATTCAATCGATCGGGCGGTTGAAAAAAAATTCGCGATTACCGTAGCGGCTACAGTAATCGCGAGAATGATTTCAACCGTCTGATCGATTGAATCGGTCGGTTGAAAAAAATTTCGCGATTACTGTAGCCGCTACAGTAATTACGAGAATCCCTTCAGCCATCCGATCGATTGAATCGAACGGACGGGATTCACCCGGGCTGTTACTGTGGCCGCCACAGTAACAGCGATGCTCAGGCGAATGCCGTTCGTTCGATTCGATCGATCGGACGGCTGATAATTTGGCCGAAATTATGGTGGCGGACGGGGCTGTATGCGGTCGGGATTTCGGCCGGCTGGGACAGATGTCATGCATCCGGGCTCAGGTGCAGTGTAGACGCTGCACCTGAGGTCCAGGCTCCCCGTCCCCATATATATATATATATATATATATATATATATATATATATATATATATATATATATATATATATATATATATATATATATATATATATATATATATATATATATATATATATATATATATATATATATATATATATATATATATATATATATATATATATATATATATATATATATATATATATATATATATATATATATATATATATATATATATATATATATATATAGGGGCATGCTATAATGCAGCATGCGGTAAGTGCGGCACCGCATAGTAGCCGTCTGATGCACCGTTGCATGCATCGCATGCACGCAACGCGTGCATCAGACGACTGCGGTGTAGTGCCGCACGTACCGCATGCCGCAATATAGCATGCTCCTATATATATATATATATATATATATATATATATATATATATATATATATATATATATATATATATATATATATAGAGGAATGGGATGCTGCCTATGAAAGCAGCATTTTTTGCTGCTTTGAGACATTGTTTGACCATCCTAGAAGTTTTGGAATTTGATGAAATTTGGTGAGGGTGTTGTCTAGGGTAAGATGATCATCCTCACAAATTTTCATCAAATTCCAAAACTTCTAGGGGGTTCAAATGGTCGAAGCAAAATCAGTCGTCTGCAGTCGCCGTTAAAATCTGCAGCATTTTGCTTCGACCATTTGACCCTCTTAGAAGTTTTGGAATTTGATGAAAATTTGTGAGGATGATCATCTTACCCTGGACAACACCCTCACCAAATTTCATCAAATTCCAAAACTTCTAGGATGGTCAAACAATGTCTCAAAGCAGCAAAAACGCTGCTTTGATAGGCAGCATCCCATTCCTCATATATATATATATATATATATATATATATATAAAACATGGCACGTCGGTTTTGTGCTGACTAGAATAAATAGAACCAAAAGTTAACTAGGACAAGCTGACTAGACAAAAAAAAATCTGATTAGACCAAAATATTTAAGCATCCTCATTCCCCCTTCTCCCTCATCTCATCAAAGGAAAGTTGTCATCACAACAAACGTTTTCCTTTTTTATTGCAATTTCAAAAGGAAAGTGTCATCAAAGGGAAGCTCTTGATTTTAATAGTTTCACCATATAATCCTGTTTTCAAAAGAAAAACCTCATCCAGAGCAAAAAAAAAAGGAAAACCTTATCAGAGGAAAGATGTCATCACAGTGATCTCGATTTTTTTAATAAAAACATTTCCCTCCCACCTCAATCTCTCCCTCCCTCATGATCTCCTTCTCCCAAGTCCCCAACCCGACACGAAATTAGCGGTTTTGGGTCAAATGGGTTCGGGTTGTAAACGGGTCAACACGACTAACCCGTTTAGTAAACGGGTCGGTTTCGGTTTTTGTCTCTGACCTGTTTAAAACCCGTTTAAAAATTAATGGGTTGGGTTTACCCAGCATCTGATTACAGTCTACGATGGGTTATACGGATGGCTGTGATCAGGACACCCATGATGGTGAGTTGCAATGAAAAAAAAAAAAGAATAAATATTTAAAAGGGTCTTACTGAGTCTTAGCAGTTGTCGGTTCGTCGGGGAGGGTCGGTGTTGCCGCCGAAATTTTTTGTTGCCAAAGGTGGTCAGGTGCGTTGTCGCCGAATACGACATTGTGGGTGGGGGTGGTGATACCCGGGGGGTGTCCTGCCGCCAAAGGCGGCCCGTTTTTTTGCCGACAGTTGTGTTGCCGCCGAAGGCGGCCCGCTGCAGTGCCGATAGTCACGAGCATGCACTAGTATATATATATAGGGGAGGGATACTCTTACTCATGGCCTCTTACTCATATAGTTATATATGATCTGGGCCGTCCATTAGATCCCGATGTACGGTTCAGATTAGATGTAGAGTTAAATCAATAGTGTTCGCATTAAATGTCTGTATTAAAAGCCCGTATTAAAAGCCCGCATTTAATGCAGACACCATTGCTTTAACTTTCCATCTAATCTAAACCGTACGTCGGGATCTAATGGATGGCATGCATCATAGGTAACTATATGAGTAAGAGGCCATGAGTAAGAGTATCCCTCCCCATATATATATATATATATATATATAGAGAGAGAGAGAGAGAGAGAGAGAGGGAGAGAGAGAGAGAGAGAGAGAGAGAGAGAGAGAGAAAGAAAGAGAGAGAGAATACGGGGTATGAGCTGATAGCCCATTTTCTCAAATGGGCTGTCAGCGGTAGCCGTCCGATACACCTTAATCACACCGTCCAAAATTAAAAAAAATAAAAAAAATTCAACAAAGCTGTTAACACAGCTGCCCCTGCCCCTCTCTCTCTCTCTTTCAATGACCCCCAATCTCCCTGGCGACCCCTCTCCACCCCAGCGACCCCCGTCCCCCCCGGTGACCCTCCGGCAGCTCCCCGACCTCCCGGCGACCTCCGGCAGCTCCCTGACCTCCCCGGCGACCCCGTCCAGCCCTGCAGCACCCTCCGGTAGCTCCCCGTCCACCTCGGCGGATCGACCGGTGCTGCGATCGGCGCCGGGAGGTCGGGGAGCTGCCAGAGGGTCGCCGGGGTGGACGGGGTCGCCGGGGAGGTCGGGGAGCTGCCGGAGGGTCGCCGGGGTGGACAGGTGTTAACAGCTGTTTTGAAATTTTTTTATTTTTTTTTAATTTTGGACGGTGAGATTAAGGTGCATCGGACGGCTACCGCTGACAGCCTATTTGAGCAAATGGGCTATCAGCTCATACCCCATATTCTCTCTCTCTCTCTCTCTCTCTCTCTATATATATATATATATATATATATATATATATATATATATATATATATATATATATATATATATATATATATATATATATATATATATATATATATATATATATATATATATATATATATATATATATATATATATATATATATATATATATATATATATATATATATATATATATATATATATATATATATATAGGGGGCGGGGAGCTTGCACCCGGGGTGCAGCGTTAAAGCTGCACCGCCCCCTTGTTTTACCTACCTAGAAGTTTTGGAATTGGATGAAATTTGGTGAGGGTGTTGTCTAGGGTAAGGTGATCATCCTCACAAATTTGCATCAAATTCCAAAACTTCTAGGGGGGTCAATTGGTCGAAGCAAAATCAACCGTCCGCGGTTATCGTTAAAATCTGCAGATTTTGCTTCGACCATTTGACCCCCCTAGAAGTTTTGGAATTTGATGAAAATTTGTGAGGATGATCATCTTACCCTAGACAACACCCTCACCAAATTTCATTCAATTCCAAAACTTCTAGGTAGGTAAAACAAGGTTGAGGTTCAGCGTTGTTGCTGCACCCCAGGTGCAGGCTCCCCGCCCCCATATATATATATATATATATATATATATATATATATATATATATATATATATATATATATATATATATATATATATATATATATATATATATATATATATATATATGAAAATTTTTTGTCGACTTAATTATCTCTTTGTCATATAAATGATGGATTATATTTTGGTTTGAGTACCTAGCAATGATCAAGCTAGCGAAGTTGATAGAAAAAGGCCAAACATCCTGCAACCACAACTAGAATTGTAACTTGGGATCCGCAGAGGAGCTGAAGATACTCCGATGCTGAATTAAAAGCCTTCTAAGAAAAGAAAAGGCTTATCTTGATGGAGCTAGGTCCAGCCCCAATAATTCACATTTTAAACTTCGATCATTTACTTGTGGAATGGACGACTTCTTTTATAAGGAGGATATGGACATGTTCTAGATCTTCGTATCACTTAAATGTCTCTTTGTATGATCGAGGTGGCCCCATGCATGTTTGGAGAAAATATTCAATGGGTCGGACATATCACGTCAGCCTTGTATCCCCCACACCCAATGCACTATTAATGAGTGGTGACAACATTGGCTAAAGTAAAAACTCTAGCCATTGATTAATACTAGTTATCATTCAATCATGCAGGAAAACGTGTGCAACCCTTACTATTTTCTTGGAGCAGTTTTCAAGTTTGGTGGGCATAATGAGTGAGTGAGTGATGTTTACATGCAATCCGTTATGTCGTGATCTCCTTCTCCGATCAAGGTTATCTCGATCGCGATCTCATAGTGATGTCATTTTTCTTGGATCACATATAAGTTTAGAGAGGTAGCCTTGCTTCGAGAATTGGCTATATACATAATTGCAAGAATGATGTATGGTTGGGTGAACTCGATCGATCATGGTCGGGATGTCGATTAGATCGGCCCATCTTAATTGCCACTGGCTGAGTTTGACCACATACCTAGCAGGGATCGGTGCAATTTCTACCACCAATGATATTAGCATAAATTTTACAAGAGAAATACTATTCAGTCCAAAGGTTTGTTCCGAATTTGGCGGCCCAAAAGATGTGGCAGCGTGCAACTAGTGGCTGAAACCCACTAGTGATTTTAAAATCTTCACCAGAACCAGTTGCACGCTGCCACGTCTTTCGGGCCAGTGAATTCAGGACAAACCTTTGGGCTGAATAGCATTTCTAATTTTACAAAAACGGACCTAATATTTTTCAATAAACAAATCAATAGTTTTTAATTTACTTATAAAACGAAAGATTTTAATTTATTAAAAAACACTTTTTAGGCCAATTGAACTGGCGTATTTGGGTTGTCGGCCTAGATTTCTCTAAGAATTTCTAGCAAGATTCAACGTAACAAAGATCCCTAAGTCCAAGATTTACAGTAATTAGTGTACACACAAACCAAGAAAGGTTGAGATTTGCTGGAATTAGTACCCAAAAAAGAAAGAAAATCGCCAAAAGAAAAAGGCAAGCTGGAAGAGCAAACATAGCTAGCAACATGAAACTATTGGGCTATGTTTGGTCGCGGGGAATTATGGCTGCATCTCGGGCAGGTTGAGGGGTCAACCAATGCCCAACCCAAAAAGATGAATCATCTGCCCAACACCAACCCGATTTAAGGTTGGGTTGGGATTTGCCAACCGAAGCCCAACGCATACAAGTAAAATCCCAACCCAAGCCCGCCCAAATTCGGGTCGGGTTCAGGTTGGCCCGTCCAAGTTGCAGTCCTATCGAGAATAATTTGTTGGAAAAGAATTCACTAGAAAAGAGAGGATAAGAAAAGAATAGAAAAAAAAGTTGACTTTTCCAGTATCATTTGGTTGTCTAAAAAAAAGATGGAATTTAATTAACGTGGAATTGGATCAACAAGAGAGATTTTTCTTTGCCAACGTTTTCCTTTGGTTTTGGCAAAAAATATTTTGATGGAAGAGTATATAGTTATGGAAAACCGTTTTCCATGTAGACCAACAGTTATAGATAAGTGCTCAAGATGTGGCTCCAAACAAACCACAAATAAGTCCAAGATTCCTATAAAAGAATAGGGGAAGACGGAGCAAAGGATTGGTATGCGAGACAGATCGTGCGCATGATCTTCCCAGTTTGTGCGCACGATATGCATCGGTAGAAAAGTCGGACAAGCAACCGACAGGTTGATCGTGTGCATGATCTGCCCAGGTTGTGCGCATGATTGACTTTGGGAGTAGGGGATTGAGGAGGTTCGGCCTGTGATTTTGTGTGGGATTCCTCCTACAAGTCGAAGAGGAACATGTGCTTAAAAATTTGAGGTCATAGGACAAACCTAGCTAGCAACACAAGAAGAAAATTTATACGGCTCTTGAAGGATTTAGAGATTAGCCATCGTCAAGCGAGAAGGAAAGGAACCCATTGGAGGCTTGAGGGTTTTTTTGAAGGGTTTACTTTTTGTTCTTCGGTGTGAGAGGGCTGCAGGATCTCTTCTCTTTGGGGATTATCTCTTTATGGATGGGAGAGGGATTGGTGAGAGGACAAACATAAATATACTCTTTATTTCATTTTTTCTAGTGAAGTCATTGATCGTTGTTGCCGGAACATCATATGTGATTGTTTGTGTTTGTTTCTTTGTTTGATCTTCTTAGTGGTGGTTACCCTCATTTTTCCGAGATGGCTCTTCACACATCGTGTCCATACTCTTTCTGCTGCAAAAGGACCTCAGATCATAACAAATTGGTATCAAAGCCAAGGCTCGATGTGGAAATTTGATTCTAACAAATTGGTATCAGAGCTTCTTATTGGTGATCCGAAGGTATTAGTTCAATGACAAAGAATTTGAAGATGACGACTCAAGGGTCGAATCTACGGTTTGAGATTGAAAAGTTTGATGGCCAAATCAACTTTGACTTGTGGCTAATACAAGTTAGAGATGCACTGATTCAAGGTGGATTGCACAGAGCTTTAAAGGGCGTCAAGCCTGACACGATGACAGACAATGAGTGGGAAGAGTTTGATTTGAAGGTGACGAGCGTGATTCAAATATGTCTCGCAAATGTTGTATTGGCAAATATCTCCAAAGAGGCATCCGTGATGAAGCTTTGGGAGAAGTTGGAGAGCATCTACATGAATTGGTCACTCATGAACCGATTATACTTAAAGCAGAAGATTTATAATCTTCAGATGGCAGAAAGTATGAGGATCACGAAGTATCTCTCGGTCTTCAATCAATTGACGGAAGAGCTACTTAATATCAGTGAACACATGAAGGAGACGAATAAGGCTCTACTTCTTCTTGGATCTCTACCCAGTCCTACGAGCATCTGAAGGTACGCTTTACGAGAATAAATTGATTAAGTTAGAGGATGTCATAGGTACGCTTCTCTTACTTCAATTGAAGGGGACAAGTGAAGCGAGAGGTGACAATATTAATCAATCTAAGACATTAATGGTGGTTCATTGGGGTGAAGAAGAAGAAGAAGAAGCAAAGTTCTTGTTGTAAGTGCGGTAGGTCCAGACACTATAACATGGAGTGCAAGTAGAAATGTGAAGCAAAACATGATTGCTTAGGGTCATCCAAAGGCAAGAAAATTACCTAGGATGACAGATCTGTTCAAAATAATCCTATGGCAGAGTCCCGCCGCGAAAATAAAGGTTAGGTCCGAAGATAATAGGTGATGTGTGTTACATATCATAATTTTCATCAAAATGATCTACATGTGTGTGTATGAATCTAGTATGGCAACTACATGATCCCTTAACGTCGATATAGTGAAAAGAACAATCTAGCATATATATATGTTCTATCTCTACACTAGGTCTGTTAGAACTCATACCTCTGTGCAGATTCTTTCACTGTGATAAATTTTTTCTTTGTCGATGGAGACGGAATCGAATCTGCTCAGAGAGCATTCGGTGCAATGGCTATAACTTTTGATTAAGAATCAATATTTGAATTTGATCGGAGGTCGTTTGGACTCGTGAATCTCCTGCAACAATAGAAATATTGTGGATCTTTTTTGTAAAATCTGGACAATAAGAGATTGCGAGAAGCACCTTCTAGTTCACTCGATCTCGCACGATGCATGGAATCTCATTTTTGGATCTCTGAGTTCCTCCAAGTGACGAGCCTTCTTTGTCTTCAATTCACCATGGGAGAAAGAAAATCCGCGTCCGAACCCAACATGCACACACAAGAGGAGAGGAGAGAAGAAGAGAGGGGGCTAGGTCAACCCCTTAGGGCCAGCCCCTTTCTCCCTCTGCCCCTTTATAGGGGGTCGACCACTCTCCCTTGTGTATGCAAGTTATGGTCGGCCCCTCCTCTTCCTTTCCTTGTGTGTCTGGGCGGCCACATGGCTTGCGCATGCAAGTTGTAGCTGGCCCTTAAGTCTCCTATTTCCATAAAAATGCTCCTTTTTTTTTCTCTTGCAACTCCTATATGCACGGAGAGGGGGGTTACCATACGGATACACACAACCCTAGGGTCGACCACCCTAGGGCATACGAGATATTTTGGTTTTCCCAAATGCCCCCCGATGCTACTAGGTGGTCGCTCCTTATGTGTGGGACTGATATGGTTAGCCATCTCTAGTGTGAGGGTAAACCTTTGCACACTATGGCATATCGACATGGGTGCCACTAGTGACTTCGCTATTAACTGGGGTGCCCTTAGCTAACATATAGGGTGCTCCTAGTTAAGTTAATTAGTCAACTTGCAACATGCATCGGTGCTTCGCACCCATGTAACGAAGCCTACTAAAGGTAAGGGAACGACTGCGTGTATTTCTATACTACTCCAGGGTTACCCCCTTGTACACACATGCACCTACGCATCTACCATGCTCTAGTGCAAAGCACACACATCGTAGGTCTGTCAAGGTTGGATTTAATACTTCCTTTAACTACGTCCTATGAAATGAGAAGATAGTTCAAGGACCGTACATAATATGGATAAGGTGAAACCTTCAGGGACCAGGGTTCATGGCTTTCGACTTGGAATCGATCGACACACTACTCGAGTATACCATCGACTCTCTAAGTCCGAGTTAACCTACGTAGCCACCCAGAGTGCAACGTAGGCTGCACTCCAATTCCCCAGACTTATTATGTTCTCTCGTATACCTCTGCTTTTCGCTTAATAGTGGTAAACTTATTGTCCCTCCACTTGGTGCCATGACCCGACTTGAGCAGTAGAGAACACCGTCAGACTCAAGCTGTCATATGACTCAGTTCCTTCCAGGTTGACTATACATGTCGAATCTTCGATTACCTTGCCAAGCAACCAGATCCGATCAACAGCCAACTAATGATCATCAGGCTTGGATTTAATATGATATATGTCAGACCAAGGAATGCACCTCCCGTTAGGGGTGTGGATGGCTTGCAGGTATGGTATGCTGATACGACACCAGTCGGGTAACCCAACACACTATGGTTTGGGTCACATAATAAAACTCACATATTGGTGCACCAAAGTACCATACAACTTAGTCCATCGATATTTGCTCATTAATCTGTGTATCGTATTAGTTCCGTTCGGCCATAGTCACTGTGCTTGGTAATGATCGTGGTAGAGATATCCATACTCTGTTATCCCCAACAGCTTATCTTGATAGGACGACCAACCCTAATCATAGCTGCGAATAATTTAGGTTACATGGGACTAGTCCATTGAGCCTCCCACTCAAGTGGATTATCATATAGTCATGGCTCTATATTCTATAATCAGAATAGGTACTAAGGTACGTACCAAGATGCAATCCTAAGTTATCAGTCATATATATCTAAATTATAAGTTTTTACGAGCAGTAGACCTCATCAATTCCAACAAGATTTGTAGGTTATACCTCGTTGAGGGAATTCAATTAGAGGGATGTCTTGATGACTACCATTGATACTATATTAGATCAGGACTAGATAATCAATAGTGGGGTCACATATCATATTTGTTCATGCAAGGCATGATTCGACAAGGGTACGAAGTGCGTTATTGGCAAGTTGACGATTGGCGATGGCTTCAAGATGTCAATAAAGAAAGTCGGGACTATTCGACTTGAGATGTCTACGACCAAGTAGAGACACATGCCTAAGGATGCCCATCATGTTCCAGGGTAGAGAGAAAATTCAGTCTCTCTTTTCAGACTAGATTCTCTCGGATACAAGTTCACCAATCAAGGTAGAGTTATGGAGGTTTAAAATGGAGTATCCATGATTATGAATGGGGTCTTGGGTGGAGGCCTATACAAATTACCCAGGAGAGCGATGACATATGCACATTGTTCGGTAAAGAACAATGATGTAAGCAGAGCATGCTCAGGGGTGAGGATGACAAGGAGTTAGGCTTCAGTGGCCAAGTCTGATACTTGGTCAATCACCAAGGTTGGTGATTGGGCTCTCGGTATGGGGGCAAAGACGACGTTAATGATCGGGCAATGGATTTACTATTTGAAGAGATGAGTTAATGTTCAAGGAAGTTGCTCATATCTTGTTGGAAGTCAAGGTGGAGATTGATAAAGATGTGGCTCCAAACAAGCCGCATACAAGTCCAAGGTTCGTGAGTGAATGAGCAACAGAAGGCAGAGCAAAGGACTGGTCTGCCAGGTAGATCGTGCACACGATCTTCATAAGGTGTGAGCATGATATGCATCGGCAAATAATATTGGGCAAGCAACTGATAGGTTGATCGTGCACACGATCTGCCTAGGTTGTGCGCACAATCGAAACTGGCGGCACGGGATTCAGACAGTTTGGCTTGAGGTTTCACGTGGGATTCCTCCTGCAAGTCGAATACAAACTTGAGTTTATAAATATGAAATCCTAGAACTACCTAGCAACACAAGAAGGGAATTTACAAGGATCTTGAAGGATTGAGAGTGTCCATCATCAAGGGAGAATAAGAGGAACCTATTGGAGTTTTGAAGGTTTCTTGAAGGGTTTTCTTCGTATTCTTCAGGATGAGAGACCTGTGGGATCTCTTCTCTTTGGGGAGAATCTATTTGTGGGTAGGAGATAGATTAGTGAGAGGACAAACATGCATGTACTCTTTGTTTTCTTTACTCTAATAAAACCATTGATCGTCTTTGTCGGAACATCATGTGTGATTGCTTGTGCTTGTTTGTTTGTTTGATCTTCTTGGTGGTGGTTACCCTCATCTTCTCTGAGGTGGTTCTTCACACGCTGTGCCCATGCTTCTTCTTCTATGTGAGGTCCTGATCACAACAATAAGATAATTTTGCTCACAGAAATATAAGTCTCATGTTTACGCCAATTCAATAGGCGTAAACCCAAATACGTGAGTTCAAATCATGTAAAAAGCCATTTTTGACAAAAAAAAAACTATTGATCCGTTTATTAAAATATTATTTTTTTGGGTCCGCTTTTGAAAATTTATATTGTTTTCGCACATAGGATTCATGACAATTGAGCCACACCTCCTCTCACAAATGGTTGGGTGGTATCTACCTCTGCACACACATGAGCAAACTTGTTGCGAGTGTGTTGTCTTGTAAACGAATTCAATCTCAATGGCCTACCCACCGCCGGAGCAATCGTAAGGAGCGGATGCATGTGCCAAAACTTCGTGGGCAAGTTGGACAACCGGAGTCAGACCATAGTGCCTTATGGAATCATGAGTTGAGCAGATCCCCGACTTCCACCATTCTAAGGCCAGAGTGTAACCGCCTATCCACCAAGGGCCTCTCATGAGCACTGACATAACATCCGCCACCGAAGCAAACTTGAAAAAGCAAGAAACCATGGCGAGGGGGAACACATCCACCTCAGCCGCAATAGACCATTTCCTGGCGATCATCCAACGGACATAATCCAGAGACACAACTTGCCCCATAACCTTGCCTATAAGAGCATGCTCCTAGGACCTTCGATCTTCTGCCATAATTTTCGGAGGAAACTTGATGCAACCATCCACCGGAGCAAGAAGATCACAGATATATATCCTCTGGTGAGAGCAGAAGATCATCGACCTGTGGAGCCACGGGACTGACCAAATCAGCCCACCGCCGTGATGAGGGATCCAACAGTATCCCGCCAACGAGGAGGATCCGTGGGGAGGTCCATCTCGAGCCTTCAAGACATCTGATACCTTCCCAAATCTCCCTGGCTTCGCTGACAAGGGTCGAGTGGGTGTAGCATGACACCTTCCAGTATAGAGGATCGATGCCACTGCTGCTATTGCAGATGATGAACCCTACACTAGCCCGTTCTCGCCTGCTCATCAATGCACAGTCAAAGTTGAGTTTGAGTTCTTCCCCTTCCGACGATTCCCACTTGATCTCGACAGGCTGATTTAGCTCCCACGTTTATTATCGATGCAGTGGAAACTTGAGTTAGTTTGTATATACTTAGCAAGATTTTGGATTACATTTCTGCCCACATGGTTGGGATCTTCCCTAATTCCCCTAAAAATCTCATGATTGTGTGCATTCCAAATGGCCCATGCTTCATGGGTGATGACTTCACTCTCCAGTTGGCCCTTTGTTCTGGCGCCGAGTTTACCGACCCATTCGCTTAAAGAGTTAGGTTTCCATAGTTCCCCCCTTCATTGTCACCAGATGCTCCGAAGTGGCAACAACCGCTTTACAACCAAAAATTGCATGAGAGGCATTCTCATCCTTTGTAGCACAACGGCTATAGCACAAAGGCATTCTCATCCTCTGTAGCACAACGGTTGGAGTAGAAGGACTAATAGCTAGGGCTGCAATTCGGCCAGGTTGGGGGTCAGCCCAACCCAACTAATAGAACTCCTCAACCCTAACCCTGCCTAACCCAACCTCCAACACGAGATGACATGCCCAAGTCCAACCCAAGCAAAAAATTTGCAGCTCAGGTTGCGCTTGGGTTAGCTCAAGTTGGTTTAATGAGTCAGGTTGTGCAAGTTCGAGTATACTTATTTTCAATCATTGTTTAATTTTGATATTTGAAGATAAAAAACTGAAAAGAACTAATACTTACTATACAAATCTTGTTGCATTTCTATCCATGCAATTTACTAGCTCATCAGATAATGTCTTTATTTGATAAACAAGAAGTAAATAAATAATATGGAACTGGGTGAAATGGATGATTGCGATTGCGACCCCTCAACATACGAGTACTTAGGATGGTTGTGATTGTTACCTATATATCATAGACTCACAAACATACTTGGGTTCGGGTTGGGTCGGGTTACCCGACCCGTCAACCTGAGCCTGAACCGAATTCAACTAGGGTTGTATATTTTCAATCCAATCCAATATTTAAATACATCAACCCAAACCCATCCAAAACTTGAGTTGGGCTTGGGTTGGGTCGGGTCCAAGCTGCCCATGTTGCAGCTCTACTAGGGCTGGCAATTTTGGACCCGACACAGTAGACCTAACACGACCCGACATGAAATCAGCGGGTCTGGGTTTGGGTTAAACGGGTTCGGGCTGTAAACAGGTCAACCCGACTAACCCCTTTAATAAATGGGTCGGGTCTAGATATGGTAGACTTGAGAAGACCTGTTTAAGATTCAACGGGTCGGGTCGGGTCGGGTCAAGTCTATCCGCAATCCGATACTATAGTATATTGGATAATATAGTACCAGCGGGTCTTATTAGGCCAGGTTGGGTTGAGTCGGATCAGGTTTGGTCGGGTCAACTGAATAGGCCCGTGCGGTAAATGGGTATAATCGGGTCTATCCGTTGATAAGCGGGTCGGGTACAGGTTTAGGGTCTAGACACGATTAGTTAAACAGGCCGGGGGCGGGTTTAGGGGTTTTGGACACGACCCGAAACTAGACCCGACCCCGACCCGACCCGACCCGACCCGACCCATTGCCACCCCGCTACTCCACAAATAGCCCAGTCAGTATGGTGTGATGTCTTTTAGGATTAGTTAAGTTATCTTGAATCTCAGATCTCTCACTGACAAAAGCCGTCCAGATCTGCGAACAGACGGCTGGGCGGTGTTTGCCAAGGGAGCAGTGGACCCTCTTGCTGCACTGGCCTTCGTGCCCCCACAATTGGGCGATGCATTGTGACTAAAAAAAGAAAAAGATTCAAACCCCCAGTTTCAGCACGACGGCCACCGGCCGCTTTCCGATGGGCGCCGCCGACCTGCGCTGACCGCCGTCAGTGGCCGAGTCCTAAGGCGCCATCCCGAGCCGCTGCTGTCTTCCCCGAGCCACCGTCGGTCCTCACGCCAGCGCCGGAATTGGACGCTCGATAGCAGCCGGTTGGAGAAAACTGTGGCTTTTGTTCCATTTTTTAGGGTTCGAAGGTACGGGACCAAAACCCCAACTTGATTTTTTCTTAAAATGTTTCGACTACAAATTTCTTCGCATTTTCTTTGAATCGATTTCGGAATCATGTATTAGTACATATGAATTCAATCTTGCAAATCTTTGATCGGCCACTCAAAGCTCGAATGATTTGTCGAGGAGAAGATTCGGGAGTTATAAAAATTGCAGAAAATCTTAAGGATGTGGAAGTTTAAGATTTTGTCATGATATTTAAAAATACCGTAAATAAAAATGTAGTTGATTTCAGTTAGAAATGCCCACATACCCTTATTATAGAATCTAACTTAAGAACGAGGTCGGACCACCCCAAGCTACGGCTTCGATCAAACTCATCAATATATGCCCAAAGTCGGCCCGGCAAGATCTTTTATGACTGCAATGTACCTGTTTATCATAAATATTCGACTTATATCGGGGTTCCTTATATTGTTTAGATTAATGTAAAAGAACGAAAAATCCATGTATTCAATTGGCTTATTGAATTTCCTACAACGTGAATTCGTTGCATTTTGTAGATTATAGAGAATTTCTTTTTCTGTGGTTAAATCAAGGTTCTAAAAAGCGCTAGGCGCTAGTCGGGCGGTGAGGGGGCGCCTAGCGCCTAGGCGGCCTAGGCGGGGCCTAGGCGGCGCCTAGGCGTTTTGCCTTTTTTTTAATTATTTTAATTATTATCTTGATATTAGATAATATATATATATATATATATATATATATATATATATGTTTAAAAATTAATATAAGTTCAAGATTATCCCAAACCATTATTTTAAAGAACAAGTATATAACCATAATTCTAGATTGAGTGATTAACAAGAACAAAAGCAAACATGGTCCGCCTGGCCAGCCTCAGCCCGCCTAGCCCGCCTGGTCCGCCTGGCCAGCCTCAATCCGCCTGGCCCGCCTGGTCAGCCTCAGCCCGCCTGGCTCGCCTGGTCCGCCTGGCCAGCCTCAGCCCGCCTAGACCGCCTAGGCGGCCGCCTTGCCCCGCCTAGACCGCCTAGGCGGCCGCCTAGCTCCGCCTGGGAGCTTGGCCGCTTTTCTGGAGCGCCTAGGGCCTAGGCGAGGCGGTGGGGGGCCGCCTAGCGCCTAGGCGCCGCCTAGGCGGCCGCCTAGACCGCTTTTTAGAACACTGGGTTAAATCAATGTTATCCATCAAAAAATTATACTTTCAGTCATCTCCATGCTCGTCCATACGCCGTCGAAGTTGAGTTTGAGTTTTTTTCCCTTCCGACGGTTCCCACTTGATCTCGACAGTCTGATTTAGCTCCTTCGTTCCAATCAGATTAGGCTATATCCAAATCCGATCCATTAAGTGAACAAGTTAAGTAAACAAGTAAACATGTATTGGATCAAAACCCCCACGATCATGGTGCTCCTTGATTCCTCACTTAATACCGGGATGCTGATGATTTGGGTTGTAATTTCAGGGTGGAACAACTGGCCCAATAGCCCGGTATAGTGTGATGTCTTTCAGGACAGTTGAGCTATCTTGTATCTCAGACCGTCCATCGATTAAAGTCGACTAGATCTGCGAACCAATGATTATGCGATGTTTGCGAAGCAGTGGGACCGAACACTAGCGGACGAAACCAGAGAGAGAGAGAGAGAGAGAGAGAGAGAGAGAGAGAGAGAGAGATAGGGTGCCCCCACAATTGGGTGATGCATTGTGAGTTTGTGACTAAAAGAGGAAAATATTTATCCCTCCTGGTGCAACGGCACCCCCCTAGTTTCAACACATGCTGGTCATCGGCCACCAGCCACTTTCCGATGGACGTCGTCAACCGGCGCTGACTATCGTCTATGGCCAAGCCCTAATGCGCCATCCCAAGCCGTTGCCTTCCGCGATCCACCGTCGAGTCTCATGTCAACGCCAAAAGTGGATACTCGATTGCAGCCGGTTTGAGAAAATTGGGGCTTTTATTCCATTTTTAGGGTTAGAAAGTATGGGACCAAAACCCCCACTTGATTTTTAAAAAATATTTTGGCTACAAATTTCTTTGCATTTTTTTGTTGAATCGATTCCAGAATCATGTATTAGTACATATGAATTCAAGCTTGCAAATCTTGATCGACTACTCAAAGCTCGAATGATTCGTCGAGGAGAGGATTCGGGAATTAAGAAAATTGCAGAAAATCTTAATGGTGTGGAAGTTTAATATCATGCCATGATATTTTGAAATTACCGAAAATAAAAAATGTAGTTGATTTCAATTAGAAATACCCACATACCTTGATTATAGAATCTAAATTAAGAACGAGGTCAGACCGCCACAAGCTTCGGCTTGGTTCTAACCTATCAATGTATGCCCAAAGTCGGCCCGACAAGGTCTTTTATGACTGCAATGTTCTTTTTTATCATAAATATTCGAATTTATCGAGGTTCCTTATATTGTTTAGATTTTTTCTAGTAATGTAAAAGAACGAAAAATACATATATTCAATTGTTCTATTGAATTTCTTACCGCGTGAATTCGTTGTGTTTTGCAGATTATAGAGAATTACTTTTTCTGTGGTTAAATCAATGTTATCCATCACAAAATTTTGTTTTTGGTCATCTCCATGCTTGTTCATGTGTCGTCGAAGTTGAGTTTGAGTTCTTTCTCTTTCGACGGTTCCCACTTGATCTCGACAGTCTGATTTAGCTTCCGCGTTTTCTGTTGATGCAGCGGAAAGTTGACTTAGGTTGTATGTACTTGACAAGGTTTTGGACTAAATTTCGGGTCACATGGTTGAGAGCTTCCCTGATTCCCCTAAAAATTCATGATTGTGTGTAATCCAAATTGCCCACGCTCCGGCGATGAGGACTTCGCCACCCCCCCCCCCCCCCAGTCGGATCTTTTGTTCCGTCACAGAATTCATCGACCCATTTGCTTAAAGAGTTAGGTTTCAATAGTTCCCCCTTCATTGTCGTCAGATGGTTCGAAGTGACAACAGCCGTTGCACAACCAAAAATTGCATTAGAGGCGATCTCATCCTCTGTAGCACAACGGCTGCAAAAGGATTAGAGGTCAATACCCCCCACCGGAGTAGGAGGTCCTTGGTGGAAATACGTAGGTAGGTTATGTTTGTTTTATAACTAGACCTGTCAACAGATCGGATTTGGATCAGATTAGGTTATATCCAAATCCGATCTGTTAAGTAAGATTCAGATCGTTATCAGGTCATGGGATAAAAAAACCCATTCCATATGTGTTTCAGTACAGATCGGATCAGAATTCAGATCATGGACAGGAGTACATTGAATGGTTGTGATATCGTTGAGCATCAATCCACATGAGAACAGTCGATTCCGAACTTGGAAATCAGAAGGACTAAGATAAAATCCGAGTCTCGATCGGGGGACCATGAGAATCTTTTTTATATTAACCCTTAGGGCCTTAGATCTAAAGCAATCTAATCTAACGATGGTTAAAATATTATATATTATGTTGTAGTTTGTCGGATTGAGCTCTTAACGGATCAGATCGACCTAAATCTATATCCGATCTGTGAAGTAAACGGTTATTGGATTCGGGCTTAGCAGATTATCAGATCAAAAAAACCTATTCATATCCAACTTAATGGATCAGAATCGGATCGGATTCGAATCAAAATCTGGTCCATTGACAGATCAACTAATAAGTAGGTTCCTCATTAGGGTCCCATAAGATGGTGCTCCTTGGTTCCTCACTTAACACCGAGATACTAATGATTTGGGTTGCAATTTCAGGGTGGAACAACTGGCCCAATAGCCCAGTATAGTGTGATGTCTTTCAGGATCAGTTGAGTTATCCTGTATTTCAGGCCTCCCATCGACTAAAGCCGTCCAGATCTACGAACCGATGACTGGGCGGTGTTTGCCAAGACTAATGGGACTGAACTCTTGTGGACGAAACCCTATAGAGAGAGAGAGGGTGCCCCCACAATTGGGCGATGCATTGTGACTAAAAGAGGAAAAGATTCAAACCGCTCTTGGCGCAACCGCAATTGCAACAGCCCAGTTTCAGCACGCAGGCCACTTTCCGGTGGACGTCGTCGACCGGTGTTGACCACCGTCTATGGCCAAGTCTATGCGCCATCCCGAGCCGTTGCCTTTTACGATCCACCGTCGGTTCTCATGCTAGTGTTGGAATTGGACGCTTGACCGTAGCCTGTTGGAGAAAATTGGGTCTTTGTTCTATTTTTAGGGTTCGAATGTAGGACCAAAACCCCCACTTGATTTTTTTTAAATGTTTCGACTTCAAATTTCGTCGCAGTTTTTTGTTGAATCGATTTTAGAATCATGTATTAGTACATATGAACTCAAGCTTGCAAATCTTGATCGACCGCTCAAAGCTCGAATGATTTGTCGAGGAGAAGATTCAGGAATTAAGAAAATTACAGAAAATCTTAATGGTGTGGAAGTTTAAGATTTTGCCATGATATTTTGAAATTACCGAAAATAAAAATGTAGTTGATTTCAATTAGAAATATCCACATACCATGATTATAGAATCTAAATTAAGAATAAGATTGGACCACCGCAAGCTCTGGCTTTGTTCGAACCTATCAATATATGCCCAAATTCGGCTTGACAATGTATTTTATGACTACAATGTACCTTTTATCATAATATTCAAATTTATCGAGGTTCCTTATATTATTTAGATTTTTTCTAATAATGTAAAAGATCGAAAAATCCATATATTCAATTGGTTTATTGAATTTCTTACCACGTGAATTCGTTGCATTTTGCAGATCATAGAGAATTTCTTTTTCTGTGGTTAAATCAATGTTATCCATCACAAAATTCTGCTTTCGGTCATCTCCATGCTCGTCCATGCGTCGTCGAAGTTGAGTTTGAGTTCTTTCCCTTTCGACGGTTCCCACTTGATATCGACCGTCTAATTTAGCTCCTGCGTTTCCTATTGATGCAGCAAAAAAGTTGAGTTAGTTTTTATATACTCGGTAGGGTTTTGAACAACATTATGGGTCACATGGTTGACATCTTCCCTGATTCCCCTAAAATTTCATGATTGTGTGCATTCCAAATAGCCAACGCTCCAGCGATAAGGACTTCGCCCCCCCAGTTAGGCCTTTTTATTCGGTACCAAGTTCGCCAACCCATTCGCTTAATGAGTTAGGTTTCAATAGCTCCCCCTTCATCGTCGTCAGATGCTCCGAAGTGACAATAGCAGCTGCACAACCAAAAATTGCATGAGAGGCGTTCTCATCCTCTGTATCACAGCGGCTACAAAGGGATAAGAGGTCAAAACCCCACCAAAGTAGTATGCCCTTGGTGGAATACGTAGGTAGGCTATGTTCGTCTTATAACTAGACCTGTCAATGGATCAGATTAGCCTATATCCAAATCTGATCCATTAAGTAAACGGGTTATCGGATTCGGATCGTTATCAGATCATCGGGTAAAAAAACCCAATCCATACCTCTTTCAGTACGGATCGGATCAGAATTCGGATCGTGGACAGGTGTACATCATATGGTTGTGATATCGTTGAATATCAATCCACATAGGAACAGTCGATTCCGAACTTGGGAATTATAAGGACCAGGATAAAATCCGAGTCTCGATCGGGGGACCATGAGAATCTTTTGTTTATTAACCCTTAGGGCCTTAGATCTAAAGCAATCTAATCTAACAGTGATTAAAATATAATATATTATGTTATACTTTGTCGGATCGGGCTCTTAACGGATCAGATCAGCCTAAATCCATATCCGATTTGTGAAGTAAACGGTTATCGGATTCGGACCGTTATCAGATTATCAAATCAAAAAAACCTATCCATATCCGACTTAACGGATCGGATTCAGATCAAAATCCAGTTCATTGACAGGTCTACTTATATGTAGGTTCCTCATTAGGGCCCTATAAGATAGTGCTCCTTGGTTCCTCACTTAACACCGGGATGATGATGATTTGGATTCAATTTAGGGTGGAACAACTGTCCCAATAGCCCAGTATGGTGTAATGTCTTTCCAGATTAGTTGAACTATCTTGTATCTTAAGTCTCTAGCCTTCCAGATCTGCGAACCGATGGCTGGCCGGTGTTTGCCAAGAGGAGTAGTGGGACCGAACTCTTGCGGACGAAACCCTATATATATATATATATATATATATATATATATATATATATATATATATATATATATATATATATATAGAGAGAGAGAGAGAGAGAGAGAGAGAGAGAGAGAGAGAGAGAGGGTGCCTCCACAATTGGGCGATGCATTGTGACTAAAAGAGCAAAAGATTCAAACCCCTCCTGGCGCAACCGCAACCATCCAGTTCAACACGCCGGCCACCAGCCACTTTTCAGATGGACGTCGTTGATCGGCATTGACCATTGTCTATGGCCAAGTCTTAATGCGCCATCTCGAGCCGCTACCTTCCACGATCCACCTCCGGGTCTCACGCCAGTGCCGGAATTGGATGCTCTATCGCAGCCAGTTGGAGAAAATTGGGGTTTTTGTTTTATTTTTAGGGTTTGAAGGTATGGGACCAAAACCCCCACTTGATTTTTTTTTAATGTTTTGACTACTAATTTCTACGCATTTTTTTGTTGAATCGATTTCAGAATCATGTATTAGTACATATGAATTCAAGCTTGCAAATTTTGATCGACCACTCACTGCTCGAATGATTCATTGAGGAGAGGATTCGGGAATTAAGAAAATTGCAGAAAATCTTAATGGTGTGGAAGTTTAAGATTATGCCATGATATTTTGGAATTACCGAAAATAACTTGATTTCATTTAGAAATACCCAGATAACTTGATCATAGAATCTATATTAAGAACGAGGTCGGACCAGTGCAAGCTACAGCTTGGTTCGAACCTATCAATGTATGCCCAAAGTAGGCCCAACAAGGTCTTTTATTCTACAATGTACCTTTTTATCATAAATATTTGAGTTTATCGGGGTTCCTTATATTCTTTAGATTTTTTCTAATAATGTAAAAGAACGAAAAATCCATATGTTCAATTGTTTTATTTAATTTCTTACCGTGTGAATTCGTTGCGTTTTGCAGATTATTGAGAATTTCTTTTTCAATCCAACACAAAATTCTGCTTTCGGTCTTCTCCATGCTTGTCCTCTTCTTTACTTCGATTAGTAGTTGCTTTGCGCTACAATGCCTCCGATATCGCCGGTTGTGAGATTCTGGCTCATGTTGACCATGGGTCTGTTAGGCAGTTCACGGGATCCTCTATCAGCAACATATAATTCAAGCTTGCAAATCTTGATCGACAACCAAAAGCTCGAATGGTTCGTCGAGGGGAAGATTCTAGAATTATGAAAATTGCAGAAAATCTTAATGGTGTGGAAGTTTAAGATTATCATGATATTTGGAAAATACCTAAAATAAATGTTGTTGATTTCAGTTAGAAAATACCCACATACCTTGATTATAGAATCCAAATTAAGAACGAGGTCGGACCACCGCAAGCTTTGGGTTTGTTCGAACTTTTCTATGGCTGCAACGCACCTTTTAATCATAAATATTTGAATTATATCGGGGTTCCTTATATTGTTTAGATTTTTTTCTAATAATGTAAAAGAACAAAAAAAAACAATATATTCAATTGGTTTATTGAATTTCTTACCGCATGAATTCATTGTGTTTTGCAGAATATAGAGAATCCCCGGAGCTTATTCGTAAATCTGATGCGTTCTTTTCCTGAGGTTAAATCAATGTTATCCATCACAAAATTCTGCTTTCGGTCGTCTCCATGTTCGTCCTCTTTACTTCGTTTAGTAGTTGCTTTGCGCTACAATGCCTCTGATATTGCCGGCTGTGTGACTCTGGCTCGTGCAAGCCATTGGTCTGCTAGGGAGTTCATGGGATCCTCTATCAGCAACACAGAGGCATCCGGGGCCGTGAAAGGGGGATCCCACCCATCTCGAATCATGTTCTCCACACTGGCTGAGCCGATATTGGTCCAAGCTCGTGACCCTTCTCAACTTGCTCTGGAGTTGATCAGTGCAATTGACGAGCAGAGATTTGAAGATGCATGGTGGTCATATGAGAAGCACATGCATATGGATGGATTCCCGAGAAAATCGGTTCTAACCAAGCTAATCACTGGCTTTGCAGAGAGCTGTAATGCGAACTGGCTGAACAAAGCTTGTAGTCTGGTTGAGCTGGTTTTGGAGGAGAAGAGGCATGAATTGTTGGAGAGAGAACCTCTTATTTACCTTTCTTTCGTTCTTGCGAGGTGTGAATTGCCTGTTCTCGCAGCAAACATCTTGCGGAAACTGATCCAGATGGAATCATTCCCTCCCCTAGCAGCATGGTCCGGAGTCATAGGCCATATGTCTCAAACCGCAGCCGGTTCTTTCCTTGCTGCCGAGCTGATCATGGAGATTGGTTATCTCTTCAAGGATAATAGAATCGACCCTCGAAAGAAGAGCAACAGGCCACTGCTCATGATGAAGCCCAACTCCTTTGTCTTCAACATAGCTTTGACTGGCTGTCTATTGTTTGGGACCACAAGGAAAGCGGAGCAGCTCCTTGAGCTGATGCCTCGGGTTGGGGTCAAGGCCGATGCCAATTTACTGATTGTGATGGCTCATATATATGAGAGAAATGGGCACAGAGATGAAATCAATAAACTGAAGCGGCACATTGATGAGGCCTGTGGTCTTGATGATTTGCAGTTTCAGCAGTTCTACGACTGCTTGCTCTCCTGCCATTTGAAATTTGGGTACTTGGATACAGCAGCCGATATGATCGTGGACATGCTCAGAAAGGCAAAGGAAGCAAAGAGTTCTATGGCTGCAGCTAAATCGGTACTGGATGCTGTTGACAGTAGGAAAGCCTCTCTTTCTACTCATAGTTCCAAACGTGAAAGAATCGATGCTCTAGATAAGCTCATATTGATTAGAAGCCAAGTTCCATCTTATATTGACTTCTCTAAGGACAGGATTTTTTCAAGGCTCGAAGCTGAAGCAAAGGAATCCCTTCACCTATTATCAGGTAAATTACAAGCCCAGGTTGAGCTGGTTAAATCTGAGCATGGAATTCTCCATCCAACTGAGAAGATCTATGCCAAACTTGTTAGAGCTTTTCTGGAAGCTGACAAAATTAGCGATTTGGCAGCATTCCTGATTAAAGCCAGCAAGCAAGATTCTCCAGTCTCTATTGAGAACTCCGCTGTTGTACAGGTGATAAGTGCATGCATCTCCCTTGGTCTGTTAGACCAAGCACATGACCTATTGGATGAGATGAGATTTGCTGGGATTAAAGTTGGTTCCTTTGTTTATTCTTCTCTCCTAAAAGCCTACTGCAAAGTGAACCGGCAAGAAGAGATTACAGCACTTCTGAAGGATGCTCGTAAGGCTGGCATTCAGCTCGATTCAAGCTGCTACGAGACTTTGATCCATTCCCGGGTCCATCAAAAGGACTCCAGCGGTGCTCTTCATCTTTTCAAAGAGATGAGAGAGTCTAATGTATCCAGATCTGGTAATCGCGAGTTTGAGATGTTGGTGGAAGGGTGCGCTGGCAGCGGCGAAGCAGGATTGATGAGTAAGCTTTTGGAGGAAATTAAGGGCAATCAGAGGGTGGATTGTGGAGTTCATGATTGGAATAACGTGATACATTTCTTCTGCAAGAAAAGGTTGATGCATGATGCTCAGAAAGCTCTGAACAAGATGAGGGCTTTGGGGCACAGCCCTAATGCCCAGACTTTCCATTCCTTGGTCACGGGTTACGCTGCTATAGGGGGGAAATATGTGGAAGTAACAGATTTGTGGGGTGAAATGAAAGTCCTTGCTAGTTCAAGCTCGATGAAGTTCGATCAGGAGCTCTTGGATTCCTTGTTGTATTGTTTTGTCAGGGGTGGCTTTTTCCTTCGAGCCATGGAAGTCATAGAGATGATGGAGGGAGGGAGGATGTTCATCGACAAGTATAAATATCGGTCTCTTTGGTTGAAGTATCATAGGACACTATACAAGGGTAAGGCTCCCAAGGTCCAGACAGAAGCTCAATTGGAAAGGAGAGAAGCGGCTCTTGCTTTCAAGAGGTGGATTGGCTTGACGTAAATTGCAAAGGAGTGGGCGAGCATGTTCCGCGCTGCAAATCCAAACAGTTTCCTTGTCGGCAGTGGCATCGAGAGCCTTTTGGGAAGCAGATCTAGTAGAATCAATTGGCTGGGATATTTCCATATTCGATAGGATTGTATGGTAAGCTTCTTATCGATTGCAACTTCTCCCTCCTACTCTCTGAAACTGGTAGCATGGTCTTAATGCATTGCAGCAGATCAAAAAGATCACAGCAGCTGGCCCTTTTGATTCAAGTGAGTTATTAACAAGGTCCTTGTCAGCTAAGTTTGAAGGTCGTTCTCCCTTACAGATGACTCATTAGCATATCAAGCATTAGTATGTATTATCTCCTATAGCCTTGTAGTCATAATTTTTGTAATTGCAGTCTTTGATTTAGGTTGCTTAAGCATAAGTTGTGTAACCAACAAGGTAGGACTACCTACCCACCAATTGGTCTTTTAAGTTTCTAGGCATGCCCCTCTCATACCGAGTTGCCTTGGTTAGGTTTTCGGCACCAATCTTAGGGAGTTGACACTAGGTGACAGCCGGTTGGAAAATTCTTGTCATTGCTATAGCCTATAGCCAACTCCATCTTGATGGGATAAAGATTTGGACGATGATGTTGATGTTGTAGCCTTTGATTAAGCTATGAAATGAGATTTTCACTTGAACTATATTGAACTAAGTATTCTTTTACTCTGTTTCAGTTAAAGCAGTCATTCACGGAGGGCTGCTATCTACATTTCGAGCTTGCTGCAAACAAGCGAGTCTCCTGTCGTTATCTAGGAAAGAGGATTACTTCTTCTATACTGAAGATGTGTCAGCTCTCCACTAATGGCGCAGCAGCTTTATTTGTGATTCTTTATCCAACTGAGTGGAATTGGCCAAGGAGAGTTTTAAGTTCCAAGCTTGCTACTTCGGATTATCGGATATACAATGGCAAGGGCGTCAAAGGATGCAAATGGTAATTATGCAACTTCTCTTTTTTATACAAATATGGATAAATATGAGAGTTTCGACTATTATATGTTCCTATGTTTTGCAATGTAGACATTTGTTTTTGGATGGAATGAGGATTTGGGGCTACATGTTACTGTAGATAGCGACGCTGATGATTGAAAGGGACAAATATTCTTATCATGTACGTGTTGGTCTCAAAGTGTTGAGAATTGTGAGTTTGATAGTAGCTTCTAAGCCCTCACCCTTCTTTCATTTTTTGTTTTCGTAGCCTCTCTTTAAAATGAAAAGTGGACGTTTCGGCACAAATCTCAGCAATAACTTGTTCTGATTCCACATATTGATCTCAATAATATGGGTTGTTTAAAGTGCCCTTGAAAAGAGAACTAATTGATAATCTTCTGTGGATCATTCTATTATTTCTGTTCCTTTAGTGCTTAACATGATTCAAAAGGAGCCGAGTTTTTTATGTGCAGGATCAACGTATTGAGTTTTGATCCAAAATTATGAGGGCTGATCATCTTTGGCAATGTCGAATGGATTGTGAGATCAATTGCACGCACCTAGTTGAGAATATTGTTGAGTGTCACTTCTGATGTTGGCTCGATCAATTATCGGTTTGTGGCGCTCACCGGACTTATCATCTACCGAAAGGTTATAGCAACCCGAAAAAAGGACCAAAGCATTCAGATTTCACAGATGGATCTGGTTATTTTTTTCAAAGTCGAAATATGATAAGAAGTTGGGATGTGTTTTTTTTTTTCTTTTGCTTTTTTTTGAGAACTTCAAAAATCTTTTGAAGAAAAGGTTTATTCTGATTGTGGAACATTATACATATGTGAAAATGCTTCATATATTTTACATTGAGGAAGGATTTCAGCTTCCATCTGATCATAACCTAGGTTTTGGATGGTACTCTTGTGATTGGCTTTGACCTGGCCATACGCTTGACTTATATACTTGCACATAAATGTATGAGCGTATATATACATGCATTGTTCGGTATAATTACGTTACGGCCACCATGGTTACAAATTTATCGTCCATGACTAATGGGTTCTCTGCTGAACTTATTTTTTAATATTTTTGAAAATGTAATATACGTAGTAAGCACAACCACATAATCTTTAAACTTGAATCCCAATTATGTAGGAACATGCAATATGGCCTTTTATATGGATAATTAATTGAGATAAGATCTAACTTGAATTCAAAATTTAATAAGGGGGTAATGTGGCTAAGATCCTTGGCGACAGATCGGTGGGGTGAAAAGGACGCGTAGAAGATCAAAATCGCCTAAGGTCCTTGGTTTGGTTCGGTGAAAATGATCAACAAAAGACCAAATAGCCCTCACCATTGGCCTCGCTTTCTCCAAGTTTTGTCGAGTTGCGGCAGCGGAGGCGAGCGCAAGAGGCAGCAGCGGTGGCGGGCGAGCAGCAGTGGGGAAGGTGGGCGCGATCAGCAGAGGTGGCAGTAGGGGTGGCCGCGAGTTGCAGTTGGTAGCCGCCGCTGCCCCGGCGGCGACGAGCAGCGAAGACGAGAGGTTGGCGGCAAACGGAGGGGTTTGGTTTGGATTAGGTTTGGATTTAGGGTTAGGTCTAGGGTTCATCTCATGGCCTATAAATCTTACAGTTTAGGATTCGATTTAGTTTTGAAATGAGTGACATGAACTGAAAATTTTGAAGTGCGGTGAGGGATATTTTTGTCCTTGTAATTTGGCTGGTTGCTAGTTGATCTTTAGATCAGGTATGGACCGCTAACTCTCCTTTTAAAAATGGTCATTAACGTTAGCTCCTTAAAAATGTTTTCGTTTAACGTTAAAGGTAAAGTTTGAACTTAACGTTAAACCCCTATAGTTGGACTTTGGCTAATGTGAGCTCCTTCTTCCGTGCACATGTAATAACAAAAAATTTAAAATGACAATTTCACCCCTACAGATATAAAGTGTAACAATCGTAGCAAAAGAGTTACAATCGGTAAAGAGCAAAAATCCGTTAGTTTTGGCTAACGTGGGTTCTTTCCGTGCACATATAATAACAGAATTTTTTAATGATAATTTTAGCCTTACATATAAGGTGTAACAATCGTAGCAAAAAAGTAACAATTTGCAAAGAGTAATAATTCGTTAGCAAAGAGTAACATTTGATATGGTAAAATATCTTAATTGTCAATTGATTGTAGCGATAATTTTGCTTAACTGGTCACAATATGATTTTCTTTGTGACAATATATATTTAACTATGCGAAACCAAGTTGGTTCTATCTCGCACATAAAGAGGAATAATTAGGTAAAAAAGAATAACTATTTGGTCGGTTGACAGAATATATTTTTATTTGATGAAAATATACACATTTTTTTTTAATTGTTTTGTGGTTTTAAATCAAAAATCAGAAGCGGTTTTAATTGTTTTTATGCAAAAAACGGTTTGTGTTAAGTTGATGGCATGAAATATAAATATAATGAACTTGGGCTGGGCGTTAATGTCCTTTTTTCCCATATGGTTCGGCAGGATTTCGGGAGGGAGCTATTGCAATACGGGACTTGAAAAAGGGTTTATTGCAAGTTGATTTCTTTGTTAGGGAGCTATCACAAAGGCCCCCTTAAAAAATCCTATTAGTCCAGATATTCTTATCTAATAAAAATATCTATATAACATGGCACGTCTGTTTTGTGCTGACTAGATAAAAAGGAACCAAAAGATGACTAGGACAAGCTCACTAGACAAAAAAAAAACTGACTAGACCAAAATATTCAAACATCCCCCTTCCCTCTCACCTCATCAAAGGAAAGCTCTCATCACAGCAAGCGTTTCCTTTTTTTATCGTAATTTCAAAAGGAAAGTGTCATCAAAGGAAAACTCTTGATTTCAAAAGTTTCACCATAAAATCTTGATTTCAAAAGGAGAATCTCATTCAGAGCAAAAAAAAAACCTTATCAGAGAGCCATTGTAACTTATTTGTGCGAACTAATGTAATCATTCTAATTCATTCGTACGAATATAGCCATTCTAATTCATTCGTACGAAGATGTCATGGCAGTGATCCCGATTTTTTTAAAAAAAAATTTCCCTCACACCTCTCAATCTCTCTCTCCCTCGTTATCTCATTCTCCCAAGTCCCCAACCCGAGACGAAATTAGCGGGTATGGGTCAAATCAGTTCGGGTCCTAAACAGGTCGACACGACTAACCAGTTTAGTAAACGGGTCGGATCCGGTTTTTGTCTCCGATCTGTTTAAGATCCGTTTAAAAATCAATGGGTTGGGTTTACCTAACATTTGATTACAGTCTGCGATGGGTTCAACGGATGGCTATGATCAGGACACCCATGATGATGAGTTGCAACGGAAAAAAAAATAAAGAATAAATATTTAAATGGGTCTTACCGAGTCTTAGCGATTGTCGGTTCGTCGGGGCGGGCCGGTGTTGCCGCCGAAAGTTTTTTGTTGCCGAAGGTGATCAAGTGCGTTGTTGTCGAATACGACATTGTGCGTGGGGGTGGTGATGCCCAGGGGGTGTTATGTCGCCAAAGGCAACCCGCTTTTTTGCCGACAGCCGCTGCAGTGTCGACAGGCACGGGCATGCACTATATTCTCGAGAAGTTGGAGGCTATTTTGTTGACCCTGTGACTCGGAATGCCGCGATTGTAGAGCAAATTTGTTGACACACTTTATGGGTGAACATTACCCTCCAATGTGAACCTTGAACTTCATCCTGAATGTGCCAAAAAGAGAGCCTACTGTTCACATTGAACGATTATGTTGACCCACCTACAGATGGATCGCCAAAAATGTCGGGTTAAGATTTTACGATTTTTTTTATTTGATAGATATGATAGGTGATCAAAGGACAGGGCGCTAGAGCATAGACTCTAAGAAATCCGGAGATCGAAATGGGAAAGGCAGTATAATTGCAATTTTTTTAAAATTTTATAATCTCATGAGCATGCCATTATAATTTTTTTTTTTGACGGACCGACTGCGGTGAGAGAATAGGGTGCAAGAGCGTCAAGAGACCAGCCAATCGGAAACGTACACATGGAGGCTGGAGAGTGAGCATGCATGTGGTCGGTACAATTCGTGATTGGTTTTTGGTGTAAAAAATCAGTCTTTTGGTATGATTATGGCCGGTATTTGGTGGACCGGCATCACGTGTGCATCGGATGGTGGGAATTAGTGACTGGACCTTTGTGGTAAGTAAACACTGGCCGACTAAAGTGACATCAACGGTTACAATTTGCGTTCATGCTTCATCGGCTGGAGGACAAGAGGGGTGAGAGTATTCTTGCCCACTCACTTAACCCTATCATCATTGCAGAGAGAAAGAATGGGGCCTATCACTTGTCCGTTTGGGCATGGCTGGAGCATTGGATGGCTGTGAGGAAGAGCAATGGCCGATCAATAGCCCAGTCAGTTGTTTGTGCATATAAACATCGATCGGTATTAACCGATCGGGCAATCGGGTGGCAACAATCAAACACATTAACTGGTTGGCCAAATCAAACGGCCCTTGATCAGGTGGCTTTGACTAATTGACTATTGAGTTATTTGACGATTGGCCGACCGGCCAAGCCTCTTCTTCAACAGACCGACCGAAGGCTGTGGGGTGTGACTCGACTAGCGACTGCGAGGGGCTGTGCGTCTTGAGTCTTGACCTCAACCGGCCGTGCGTCTCGCCTTAGCTGCGCACTTCGCTTCGGACATGACCGGCCACGCATCTCGCATGCGACCGACCGAGTGCTTCGGAAACGACCGGTTGTGCAGCTCGCATGCGACCAGCCTCGCGCTCCGGTCGCGATGGGCCGTGCACTTCGAACACGACCAGCCACGCATCTCGCATGTGACCGGCCACGCACTTCGACCACCTGGCTGTGCACTTCGCTGCGCTCACCCAGCCACGCACTTCGCTGTGTCCGCCCAACTGCGCACTTCGTTGCGCCCGGCCGCACACCTCGCTGCGCCCGCTTGGCCGCGCACTTTGTTGTACCCGGCCGCACACTTCTCTGCGCTCGGTCCCTTACTTCGCCCGCCCGGCCACGTACCTCGCTGCGTCCGGCCGCGCACCTCGCTGTGCCCGCCCGGCCGCGCACTTTGTTGCACCCGGCCGCGCACCTCACTGCGCCCGGCCATGCACTTCGCTTCGCCCGGCCGCGCAACTCGACCGGCAGGTCGACCTGTTAGACTTAGCCTTTCAAAGCACAAATAAATCAGAGGGGAACTCCGCTTTCTCCACCCCAAGACAATTTCAATATTCACGCGACGAGTTCACACGAAGACCACGCACCCCCAGCCATAACTACTGAGTGCCTGCAAGACAACACATCGCCCCCTCGCAGGCAGTTACACAGATCGCGGGGGCTCGCCATCAATGCCGCCCCGTACGAAATGCACCAGCTGTTACCCAGAGGCACTATAAAAGGGAGCCTACCCTATCAGAAGAAATGATCCAATTTCTGGAGGAGGAGGTGCTGCCTAATTCTTTCTGGAGTTTTCGGAGAGAGAGAGAGAGAGAGAGAGAGAGAGAGAGAGAGAGAGAGAGAGAGAGAGAGAGAGAGAGAGAGAGAGAGAGAGAGAGAGAGAGAGAGAGAGAGAGAGAGAGAGAGAGAGAGAGAGAGAGAGAGAGAGAGAGGTCAGCATTTGGGAGGCCGATCATCTCTGGGTGTAAGAGGGTCAGGGTGAGAGTTTGTAACCCGTTTGCCTTGATAGTGCATACTCACCCCATCCCGTGGTTTTTCCCCTTCGACGTTAAGAAGGGGTTTTTCCACGTAAACCCCGTTCACTACGTTCCTTGGTTTGTTAGATTGTGCCTGCCAACCGAACCGCCCGATTCTAGAAAAACCTCCCACAAGCATAATTCCTAACTTCTTTAAATTTTATCATCTTGTGAACATGGCATCATTAGGGAAAGATTTGCATGTGCAAACAAGACAACAATTGTCGGGGGAGATTACGGCTGTCGTACAGTCTCCCTCCAATAGTTGATTGAGGGTTAAATTCGAGATGTGGTGCACTCTAGAGTATTGAGCTATCGCGTGCTGAGTTGTCACGCAAATGCTTCTGAGTAGAGAGAAAGAGACTTGACATAAGGAGTGGTGACAAAGTTCGGCCGAAGCCTACGTCTCCATACGGTAAGATGCAACCTTTGAATCCATTAACTCTGAAAAGATAAAGCTACTATCGACAAGCCGAGAAGTGCTTGTAAAAGTAAACAGAGGGTAGAGGAGGCTTGACTAGAGTCTGATTACCATAAGGCTCGAGGAGCTCTGGAAAACAGAAAGTGAAAAGTGGAATAATGAATTCCGGTCTGTATTATTTACCGGGTCTGCTATTTATAGAGTTTTGGAAACATCGGGGGTTTTGGTGAATACCCGAGGGGAGTTACCAGACCCCAGATAGTATGTATGGGTCCCAGACAAGGCTGGCGAGTCCCACCATCGTTTTCGTGGACCCTAGGCAGGCTTGCGGGTCCCACCATCAAGCGTTAGCCAGATTTTGCACCCACAGTTACCCCCTCCCAGCTAGGCAGGTGAGAACCTAGCAAGCTGGAACTTTATGGTGCAAAAACTGGTTTATCGATGTTGAAATGGTTTGATGAGTGTTTGGAAAGAATCTGCCGACCCACTGCCAAGCGTTGATCAAAGTTCGGTCTGCCGACCCACTGTCCGGGGCAGATCGTCGCGTCTATTGACCCCCTGCCAAGGACCGACCGTTGCATCTCTTGAATCATCGTTAATGGATCGAGCGAAGGGATAATCTCAGCTCAGAGGGAGAACGATTCTGGGCTATAGTAGTACTCCGACGAGGAAGCTAGCGAGCCAGGGATATAGAGTGGTGCCCAAGGGTTTAGCAGAAGGAGGAAGTCGTTTTCGAGGAAACGGGCTAAAGGAATATGTCCTGTTGTCTCTAACAGTGTCTGCCGACCCCCTGCCAAGGGTCGACCGTTGCACCTGTCGATCCTTAGCCAAGGGCCGGCCAAAGGCATGTCCGTCGACTCGTTGCCTAGGGCCGACTGGAAGAGGGGTAGCTCGAAGTTGCTGCTACTTGAGTTAATGTCGAGGTGGTTCGATGACTGTGCGTAATGAATCTGCCGACCTCCTGCCAGGGGCCAACCAAAAAGTCTGTCTATCGACCCACTGTCTGGTGCTGATCATTGTACCTACCGACCCCCTGCCAAGGGCCAGCCAAGGGCGTGTCTGTTGACCCATTATCCAGGGTTGACCATTGTCTGTCTGTCGACCCCTTGCCCAGGGCCGACCATAGCACCTGCCGACCCCCTACCAAGTGCCGACTAGGGGTGCATCTATCGACCCGCTATCCGAGACTGACCGTTGTTCGTCTGCTGACCCCCTGCCAAGGGCCAACTATCGTGCCTGCCGAACCCTTGCAAGGGCCGGCCAGAGGTGTGTTCGCCGACCCGTTGTCTGGGGATGACTGTTGCGCTTGCCGACCTTCTGCCAAGGGCCGACCAGGGGCGTGTCCGCCGACCCGTTGTCCAGGGCCGACCGTCGCGCTTGTCGACTCCTTGCCAAGTGCCGGCCAGGGGTGTATCCATCGACTCGCTATCCGAGGCCGATCGTTGCACTCGTTGACCCCCTGCCAATAGTCAGCCAGGGGCATGTTCGTCGACCTGCTGCCCGAGGATGATCGTCACACTCATCGACCTCTTGCCAAGGGCCGGCTAAGGGCGTGTCTGCCGACCCGCTGTCTAGGGCCGATCGTCGCGCCCGTCAACCGTCTACTAAGGGCTGACCATGGGCGTGTCTGTCGACCCAATGACCGAGGCCGACCATCACGCTTGCCGACCCCCTGCCAAGAGCCAACCAGGGGCGTGTCCGCCGACCCATTGTCTGTAGCCGACCATCGTACCCGCCGACCCCCTGCCAAGGGCCGGACAAGAGCATGTCCGTCGACCTGCCGTCTGGGGCTGACCGTCGCGCCCACGATCCCCTGCCAAGTGCCGCCCAGGGGCGTGTCCGCCAACCCGTTGTCCGGGGCAAGCCATCACGCTTGCCGACCCCCTGTCCATAGGTGGTCGGTTGGTCGGGGAGTGTTCCTGGTGGCCGATCGCAGTACGTCGGCGCCGGGTGCAACGATCGACCCGGTCGGTCGGTGCTTAGGTTTGGTCCATCAAGGAGTGTGCCTAACAGCCGATCATAGTGTGCCGGCGTCGGGTGTAAAGGTCGGTCGGTGTCTGGGTCCGGTCGATCAGCCCGCGTCTTGGTCCGGTCGGTCAGCCCGTGCTCGGGTCCGATCGGTCGGCCCGTGCCCGCGCCTGGTTGGTTGGCCCGACGCCCGGCCAGTCGAATCGGGTCGGTAAATCGATGCCCAACCGATAGCATGGGAGGTGGTCAGTTGACGAGTGCAGCTGGCGGCCGATCGCAGTGCAATCCTGACTGACCACTAGGGAGGCCCGGTCGGTTGGCCGGTCGGCTCTAAACCCTAAACCCTAACCTTAAACCTAAAAGCTAAAACCCTAAAACCTTAAAACCCTAAACCCTAACCTTAAGCCCTAAACCCTAAACCTAACCCCTAAACCCTAAAACCGTAACCTTAAGCCCTAAATCCTAAACCTAACCCCTAAACCCTAAAACCCTAACCTTAAGCCCTAAACCCTAAACCTAACCCCTAAACCCTAAAACCCTAACCCCTAAACCCTAACCCTAAAACTGAAAACCCTAAACCCTAACCCTAAACCCTAAAATCATAAACCCTAAAACCCCTAACACTAAACCTAAGACCCTAAGCGCAAAAACCTAAAACCCTAAACCCTAATCCTAAAACCTAAAACCCTAAACCTAAGACCCTAAATGCTAAAACCTAAAACCCTAAACCCTAAACCCTAAACAGTATACCTGTCGGTTGGGCAGCGGCCTCCGGGGGATCGATGTCCTCGCCCGAAGTTTGCCAAGGGCAGGGACTTGGGCTTGTTGAGTGCCGAAGCATTTGAACGCCTCAAACTTTGTCTTCGAGTTCCAAGGCTGTCTCCTTGGACTTGGTGCATGCCAAGGTGGCAACGATTGCCTCGGACTTTGTCTTCGAGTGCCAAGGATGTCTTCTTGGACTTATTGAGTGACGTGGCAGCGATGCCTGCCTCGGGCTTTGTCTTTGAGTGCCAAGACTGCCTCCTTAGACTAGGAGAGTACCGAGACGACGATGCCTGCCTCGGATTTTGTCTTCGAGTGCCAAGGCTGTCTACTTGGACTTGGTGCCTGCCGAGGCGGCGACGTCTGCCTCGTATTTGTCTTCGAGTGCCAAGGCTGTCCCCCTGGATTCGTCGAGTGTCGAGGCTGTGTGAAACACCTTGGACTTTGTTTGCAAGCGCTAGGGCTGTCTCCCTAGACTCGTTGAGCACCAAGGCGGTCTGAAACACCACGGACTTTGTCTACAAGTGCTAGGGTTGTCTCCCTAGGCTCGTTGAGCACTAAGGCGGTGTGAAACACCTCGGACTTTGCCTGCGAGCGCCAGGGCTGTTTCCATGGACTCGTTGGGCGCCGAGGCGGTGTGAAATACTTTGGACTTTGTCTGCGAGCATTATGACTGTCTCCCTGGACTCGTCGAGCATCGAGGTGGTGTGAAACACCTCAAACTTTGTCTGTGAGTGCCAGAACTATCTCTCTGGAGTACTTGTTGAGGACCGAGGCAGTGTGAAAACATCGGGCTTTGTCTGTGAGCGCCAGGACTGTCTCTCTGGAGTACTCATTGAGCACCGAGGCAGTGTGAAACACCTCGGGCTTTGGCTGCGAGCGCCAGGGCTGTTTCCATGGACTCGTTGGGCGCCGAGACGGTGTGAAATACTTCGGACTTTGTCTGCGAGCATTATGCCTGCCTCCCTGGACTCGTCGAGCATCGAGGCGGTGTGAAACACCTCAGACTTTGTCTGTGAGTGTCAGAACTCTCTCTGGAGTACTCGTTGAGGACCGAGGCAGTGTGAAAACATCGGGCTTTGTCTGTGAGCGCCAGGACTGTCTCTCTGGAGTACTCATTGAGCACCGAGGTAGTGTGAAACACCTCGGACTTTGTCTGCGAGCGCCAGGGCTGTCTCCCTGGACTCGTCGAGCGCCGAGGCGGTGTGAAACACCTTGGACTTTGTCTGTGAGTGTCAGGATTGTCTCCTCGGACTCGTTGAGTGTCGGGGCGGTATGAAACACCTCTATCCTCGAGCACTATCCTATGTATATGGTTGTGCAATCTTTGTAGGGCTTCAATCCTCGATCCTCGAGCACTATCGTTAAGGTTGAAGGCTTTTGCAATTCAAAAGATTGGCATCGATTGGAGGCCAATTCCCCAACACAAACTCCTTTGAATGTGGGTCTACTTTGATTGACTTCACTTTTAGAACTAAAAGGCTGCAAGCATTGACCACATTGCAATTCCATATTAATAGAAATGATCCATTAAGGCCGTCCGGTATGCACGGTGGTGGGCCCTGATTCTTCACAGTCATCCAATAATGCTGCGAGACCTTAAGCTTCTGTAGTTTTAGATTTCTGTAAACTTCTTTCCATTATCAATTAAAGCCCTTAACTTAATCTTCTCGAACCACGGTATCACCGTACCGTGGTTCGGGTCCAGCCATCGACACCGTCACCATGCACGGTTCAGGATTGTGGAGATCTACAGATCTTCGGGTGAACCCCAAGGGGCCAGTGTTTTCAAAATCGGACCGGAAGGCGAACCAAAAAGGCATCCGGTTCGATCCAAATCGGTTCAAACCGACAGTTCAACCGTTTGAACCACGTGAAAATATGTTTTTTTTAAAAATAGATATCCATTGATTTGGTTCCTGCGTTAACAAATAAACCGATTTATTCAAAGACCGAACCGCAACATGTTCCGGTTCCAGTCCAAACCGGTTAAACCGTCCGGTCCGATCCGGTTTTCAAAAGACTCCAAGGGGCTCCCATTATAAGAGCCAGGTGATCAAACGGGTGGGGACAGGTGGCGATGGCTGGACCCCGAACTACGGTGATTTCGTTGTTCGGAACAACTATTTTAAGTCATTTGATTATCAATAGCTTATGGATCCCACACGACTCCGCCCCTTATGATTCACAATGTCGGCCGCCGAAGAAGAGTTCAAAAGAAATTTGAGATCTGAATATTTGGATTTGATTCTATTACACAAAATCCACTGAATTGCGCATCATCTCTTTGAATTAAAAAAAAATCCATCCAATGGGGTTACATTCGATTATGTAAAGATCTAGTGAAGGAAAAGAAAGAAAGAGAGTAATTAAACAGCTAGCATCTGTCATCTAGGTGCTTTGGAGACAACATGATATGCACCGGAAATGCTCGGCACCGCATGGGATCCTCAGGATCCCCTGCTGCGGATGGCCGAACTCCTCGGCGGCCATGTCGAGCAGCATCACGATGCATGGGACCTTCAACAGCCGCACGGGTACTACAAATCTCTCCGTCGATCCGCCGCTCCCCACGAGGACCGGGACGTGCCCTTTCGGGACGGCTACGACTCTGTCGCCGGTGCAGCCATCGCTGGTTTCCACCAACCGCTGGTATGCCGCGACCGGCCGGCTTCCCTTTCTCTTCCAATTCATTGCTGCGCGCGGCCTCTTCTTTTCACAGCAGCTGCAGCTTCTCAAAGGAGTTGGACTGAGATGTGGGGCTTTTATATGAGAAAGTCTTGGTCTTCTTTGAAGGGTGGAAGGAAGCATCTTGGCATGTAGCATGGGTCAGCATATTATTGGCCAGAAAGTGTGAGGTAATGCTGCCACAACCAAAGACTTGTTCAAACCGGCCCCACTTACTTCTGGTATTATCCTTTGACCCCTTGTATGTGTTTTTGATAAAAATGTCTTTGACATTGCCTTTACTTCCTTTGTGAAACCTATTAAACTCCCAACATAAATCATTTGCGCTGAATTGTATTTCATTTTGGGTGACTTCTTGCCATACAATATAGAAAGTAAACATCTGATGACCTCCGACGACGTCTAACAAGATTTCAACGATAAGAATAAGTACAATAATGGTGTTTTTGGGGAACTCCAGCGAAGCAATACGAAAAACAAACTTTTATAGATGTTTGACAAGAAGTTTCATGACAAAGAGGAAGTATGTGGTGCATGGGATTGCGACGACATTTGGTGAAGCATGATGAAAGAAACTCCCAGCAACCTCTGATGAGGGTTCTCCGGCAAATAGAACACAAGCGGTGTTGTTTTTGGCGACTTCTAGGCAAAACAATAGAGAAAAATAACTCCCGGTGACCTTCGACAAGAGTTCCATGGTAATGATCAACGAAGCATGTGGTGGGGTTCCCAACGTCCTCCAAGAAACAATAAAACAGCAAAATCATGATGGCCTCCGCAAGCAATCCGGGCCTTACATTCTTGCATTGGCCATATTGCTTCACCGAAATCAACATCAAAGCCAATGCACGATATTTGCGTCGGACCTTGTATTTTTGAATTGGCCATAGTGCTTCGTCGAAAGCAACAACAAGATCAATACATGATATTTGCGTCGAAACTTACGTTCGTTGCATCGGACCTTGCATTCTTTCGTTGGCCATAGTGCTTTGTCGAAAGCAAGGCCATTGCAAGATATTTGCATTAGCTGCATCAGACATTACGTTCGTTGCATTGAACATAGTGTTTCGTTGAAAGCAACAGAAGGCCAATGCAAGATATTTGTGTTGAAACTTGTGTTCATTATGTTGGACCTTGCGTCCTTGCGCTAGCCATAATGCTTCACTGAAAACAACAACAAAGACCAACTAAGATATTTGTGTCATAACTTACGTTCGTTGTGTCGGACCTTACATTTGTTGTGTCAGCATTATTGCTCATCGAAAGCAACATACAACATTGGGGATATATATTTATATCCAAAAAAAATCAAAATATGAACGGGCAATGGTTTTGCACATGTAGGTCATAAAAGTAATACAAAAAACAACAATGGTCAATTTGAGCAATACATGACAGTTGAGGGTCATTTGGGGAAATTTGAGCAATCTGGTTAATGCCAATAAAATAAAAATTATCAACATGATTATTTAGCCGGCCATTTAGCCCATCAAAGCAATGATAACTTTTTTTTTTTTCCTAAACTACTCGTGTGCTAAGGCAGTCATTCAAAATCTTCCTCCTTTATCGGGATTAGAAATAAATAGTACAACTTTAAAGTATTATAAGTATAATGAGCAATATATATATATATATATGGGCATGGATACTCTTACTAATGGAATCTTACTAATAAAAGTTACAAATCGTCTTTTAGCTAACCTAGAGGTTTCAGAATTTGATGAAACTGGGTGGGGATACTCTCTTTAGTAAGTTGATCATCCTCATCAAAAATCATGAAATTCTATAACCTCTAGGGGCATCAAATGTTAGAAGCTTTATCGACCGTTCATTTTAACCGTTAATTTGAATAACATCTTTGATGCCCCTAGAGGTTATAGAATTTGATGATTTTTGGTGAGGATGATCAACTTGCCATAAAGAGCATCCCCACCAAGTTTCATCAAATTCTGAAATCTCTAGATAGGTAAAAGATGATTTGTAACTTTCATTAGTAAGATTCCATTAGTAAGAGTATCCCTCCCCTATATATATATATATATATATATATATATATATATATATATATATATATATATATATATATATATATATATATATATATATATATATATATATATATATATATATATATATATATATATATATATATATATATATATATATATATATATATATATATATATATATATAGGGGAGGGATACTCTTACTAATGGAATCTTACTAATGAAAGTTACAAATCGCCTTTTACCTACCTAGAGGTTTCAGAATTTGATGAAACTTGGTGGGGATGCTCTCTATGGCATGTTGATCATTCTCACGAAAAATAATCAAATTCTATAACCTCTAGGGGCATCAAAGATGTTATTCAAATTAACGGTTAAAATGAACAGTCGATAAAGCTTCTAACATTTGATGCCCCTAGAGGTTATAGAATTTGATGATTTTTGGTGAGGATGATCAACTTGCCATAGAGAGCATCCCCACCAAGTTTCATCAAATTCTGAAACCTTTAGGTTAGGTAAAAGGCGATTTGTGACTTTCATTAGTAAGATTCCATTAGTAAGAGTATCCCTGCCCATATATATATATATATATATATATATATATATATATATATATATATATATATATATATATATATATATATATATATATATATATATATATATATATATATATATATATATATATATATATATATATATAATATTTCACTAGGAATGGATAAAGAGAGCCGTTTGATACAAACATAAGTGATGGTTACAAAAATAATGGCTGAGATCTCCAACCCGTCTCTTCTCTTTCTCCATTGAATTTCCCAGACCGCCTCTTTGTTAGAACTGCAGCACAAGACTAAGCTTTATATCACCGTCCGATTAAATCAACCGGTCTAAATTTCATACCCATAAATTTTTTTACATGTACACGCAGCTATTCACTGCAAAGCTGACCATTTAATCCAATCGGAGGATGGATCACAGCCGTCCATTTCACTCAGCATCGTGAAATACACGATATCCCTTTCCCCAAATCACGTCTCTCTCCCACGATCTCTCCAACTACAGCACCGTAACCCCCCTTCTCCTCCCCACGATCTCTCCAACTGCAACACCTATCCTTCAATCGACTCCGATAACCTCGTTGATTCCTCAGTCACAGACCGCTACCGCTCCAGGTCTCAAATCCCTACCCCCTCTTCCCATAAATCTTCTCTCTCTCTCTCTCTCTCTCTCTCTCTCTCTCTCTCTCTCTCTCTCTCTCTCTCTCTCTCCTTAGGCCTCTGATCGAGGGGGGTTTAATCGGCTCACCCTCCCCCCTTCTTCTCCGATGGATCACCACCAAAGGGGAGGGGGTATTGAAGGAGACTGTTGAAATCGGAACCGGTCGGATCTCCTTTCACAGCCGAGATCTCACCGGTGAGGTCGTCCGATCACCGGCAACCCTCCGTCCGATGCCGCCAGTGAAGGCCCTACTGTCGGGGTGAGGGGTGAAGTGGGAGTGAGGGAAGAAGAACCCCGATCTATGCCTCTCGATCTCGATCCGCCTTTCCCAGCCCTCCCCCCCGCCCTACATCGACCGACAGCGGCCATCGGTGGCCATCTAGGTGATTCACCTCCTCCACGTCTGCCCTCTGTCGTAGCCCAACATCGCCCCTGCCCCCCCCTCCGGTATCGACCGATCTCCTCCTCCTCCTCCTCATCTCTATCTTTCTCTCTCTCTCTGTCTCTCTCTGATTTTTTTTTGCAAGTTGCAGAGCTTCTTGAAGCGGAGGGAAACAACAAGAGGCACCGATCTGGGCCAGATTTGAGGCTCTGAGCAGATGAGCATCTCTCTCTCTTTCTCTCATCCAGATTTTTTTTGTTACAGTGGTGGTGTTGTTCTTGAAGCTCTATGTCCATCTTGAAGATCGAGCTCTGTGTCTATCTTGAAGCTCGATCTTCACGTCCATAGTGATGGGGTTCGTGTCGTTTGTGAGAAGAGTCCTTCACCTACGACTTCATCCTATCCACCTACCAAGAGTAAGCTGTTGCTCTCTTCTTTCCAAATCTGGTCTGTTTTATCTCTTTGTGTATTTTGTTTGGCGATCTAGATTTCTGTTCTGGCCCTGTTTTAAATCTAAGCCAATGCTTCAAATGCTTTTCTAGCTTTTTCATTTTTTGTTGTAGCCTCTATGCCTTCAAATGCTTGGAACATTGTTCAAGTTGCTTAAGAACATTGTACTATCTTTCAGCTTCTTTTTTTCTTCATTTGTTTGTGGTGAAACGGTGAAATTTGTTAACATTGGAGAGAAAAGGAACAACTGCTTTTTTCAAATATTTCACTTTAGGATTTTTTTTTGAGAAATCATTGCAATGTGAAGATCCGTTTCAGAACCTTAGTGTATTGTGTCCAATTAACTAATTTTTTGTAAGGAAAGAAGTAAGACTGCATCTCAATGAGGAAGCTCTTTTTTTTTTTTTTTCTGGTTTTGTTTCTTCAATCCTCGATGCCTCCCGATATGTTGATCAGGTATGCAGTCCGCTATTTGCTGCGCTGATTTCATCATTGTAGAACTCTGATTTCAAAAACAATTGTGTTCCTTCACCTGTGTTCTTAATCTGAAATGGATGCAATGGACATAACAAGAGAAGCAGAGAAGGAGATTCTCAAGTCAGCTTCTAACATAAGCCAAGTGAGAATCCAACTGAGATTGGGTCATCCAATGCCACAGCTTCATTCGGGCAACAACAATGAAGAAAAGGAGGGCTTTCATCATTCTCAGGTTGCTTTGAATTCATGGAGTATTCTCTCTCTTCCTCTAACCATGTCTGCACTTCCTGTAGGCCTTCGACTATGGATGCTTCCATTAACAAGTGCAGCAAATCAATCCCTTAACAAGTGCACTTCTTGTAGGCCTTCAACCCTGGAAGCATTCCATTAACAAGTCCAGCAAACCTAAGCATCCATGGTGCAGCAAACCTGAGACCTCCTTTACAAGCACTTTCTGTTCCCACCTTTCTTCGAGGAATATCAGGTAACATGATAGAGTAGAAAAATCTCATCTGTTTTTTGATAAAAAATTCCTAAATCTCGATCTAAGGTTGCCTCGAATCCATGTCAAAGCCCTACATCTAGATTTACCATTGGATTAAATATATTAGCAATATATTTTTTGAAATCTTTTAACCAATGCAAATCAAGGACTTCAAAATAGATTTCCATTGTGTTTGATTTCTTCCTCTGGTATTAATTTTCTTTGTAATTTTAGCAGGGAAATTACAAAACTATGGTATTATGATTTCAAAACTGTGGTATTCATTTCCCCAGTTTTATAATTTCCCTTTGAACTGTGGAATTACAAAGCTGATGAATTACAAAATTGATGAATTTCAAAGGAAACTGTGGAAACTGTGGGAAGCCTGTGGTAACTATGGAAACTGTGATTTCAAAACTGTGGAAATTGTTTAGAAATCATAGTTTCCATAGTTACTGCAGTTTTTAAATTACAAAACTGATATTTTTTTGGAGCCACATGTTTTACTTCTTTGTTCCACATGATGGTATCATTGAAAGATTATATATTTTTATCAACCGTTCAATATTTTACACATGCATAACAACAAAATATTTTCATCATCCATTCATTTATTGGAAAAATTCGTTTCCAAAATTTTATCAAACATCTACGGGAAATGGGAGATGATGTATGTCAACCTTACATCTCACTTTCTTTTTGTGAAGTGAGAATTATCCTTTACTTGCATTATTCGGATTGCCATGAAAAGCTGCTTAACGTGATTGGGTGCAGGTCTAATTCTACTTGAGAAAATATTTTTGTATGGAACAACAGGAAATACCTTCAGCTATAGCTCAATCTGGGCAGTGATGGGTGCAGTTCAAATGGTACACAAAGAGTCTGGTGGTTCCATACACTATACATAACTTTGTTTCATCTTAGCTAGCAAAAACACGATAGTTTGATCATTCAAGAAAATTAATCTCAAGAAACGATCGAGCGTACCTCACAACTTGAATCCCCGAGGCAACATACAAAGCCACTTTCCTCTGCATATTTCAGACAAACCCTTCCCTCTTATGTGTGATGTTATTCATGTTAAACATTACTTCACAAAGTTACCATCGGTGAGGAGTATCCCCCATTTAGTCGGTTCTGGGTTATCACAGTTATGTCCTGTGATGTTTCATTGTATTACCTTTGTGGCAATAACTTTGTATAATTTCATTTCATTTTATGAATTCATAATACTCTTATGTTGTATTTGATGTATGACATGAGTTTTGTGTGATTTCATGATCTGTTGAGATCCGTATGGATCTATTATTTCAGTCCTCTCTGTCTATTAATTCTCCATTTCTCTGTGTGTTTGTGTGATAGTTTGTCATTTAATAAATCATACATATTTTTTGTTTTCTTTTTTGTTGATACAATAAGGAGAGAGAGAGAGATGCAAACTTTTGATGGGCGAATGTGCGTGTCGCTGATTATGTTTTGTCGTACTGAAATATGGGTGTATCTTCACCGAATGTGGGTGCCCTGTTAAATTTGGGCGCCATTGCCGAATGTGCGTGCCTTATATATGACCTTCTCTTTTGTCTAAATACCTATTTGTGTTGGATGCACTGAATTTTTGCTTTTGACCCGGTATGTATTTTTTGTTATTCCATTAATCCCAACCTGGTCCATATTTAACCATAATCACAGTCATCATCACCTTCTCATTATTGTTGCTGCTGTTGTTGACTTCATTGCAAGGAGGAGTTGCTTGCCCATCCGGTTTGAGTTCTTTTGACTCAGTTTGCAGAGCGGCAAATATATCTTGACCTATTGTCATATAATAATTGCAAATTAAATGACGAGCTAACAAAAAAGAAAGATAGCGACTGAACCCCCAACCCACCCCATTCTCTCTCTCTCTCTCTCTCTCTCTCTCTCTCTCTCTCTTAATCGACGATGTGGCACACTACGATTGGGCTGTAAGCAAGTGCAACAAATCAACTAGGTAGTAAAGATGTGCTCCTTTGAACAATATTTTTGCTATTCAGATGCACACCATGCGGCGAGTCGACCAGTGATGAGTTGATATTGGAGGGAAGCGATCGGCGGTGGGTCGACTGGTGATGAGCCATTGAAGTTGTTTGTTGTAGTGCCGATGTAGTTGAAGGAAGCTAGGGGTATGTTGCCATCGAAGGTGGCCGTCCCAGTGCTAACAGGCACGAGCATCTCTAGCCACCGAAGGGACCATGTAACGCATGGGCATTGCTGATTGGCAAAGACCATGCATTACGTACTGTCATTTCCAAAGGAAGAACATATGATGAAATCTAATGGTATTTTTGGGATGCCATTTAATAGGGGGTTTAATGTACATATATCTTTTCGGGCTGGGTCTTAAATTAAATCAAACTATTTCTTAGGGCTGGTGCTTAAAAGCATCTTCTATAAAGGGTTTATCCACAACTCCCTTTTTTTTTAAGGAACCAAACTGAAGCCATTTTAAATACGAAAAAGGTAAGCGTGACTATGCCTTACCAATTACCAAACTCACATCCAATAAAACATCTAAAACATTGTAGTAATATTCAGTGACATATAGTCGGCTATCGGATGGGTCATATATTCAGTGACAATGCCCGTTGCTACCTAATGTGAGCGCCCCCATTGAAGGTGGCCACTGTAGTGTTGACAAAAATATTATCAAATGTCTCAAAATACTATCACCGCTCTTGAAATATGGTTATCACATTTGAAATATTATTCACCTTTGAAATATTGTTGCCGATCTCGAAATATTTTGTTGCCAACTTCAAAACAATCTCCTCCCTCAAAATTTTGTCACGCCCTCAAAATTTTGTTACGCCCTCGCCGGATGTGCGTGCCGATAGGCACGGGCATTTCTAGTATATATATATATACCATGTTTCATCATTCATTTGTGAACTCAACTTCACCAAACCTTTTCATATATAGAGGAAACGGGAAATGAGCTGCCAGCCTATTTCGAAAAAATGGACAGCCACCCATTTGATGCCCTTAGGAGTCTTAGAATGTGCTGATTTTTTATAAGCATAAGTATCTTATCTTAGATAGAACACCCACAAAAAATCAGCACATTCTAAGACTCCTAAGGGTATCAAATGTTAAAATTTTTATCGAGCGTTCGTTGTCACCGTTAATCTGAAATATTACATTTGATGCCCCTAAAAGTTCTAGAATTTGTTGATTTTTGTGAGTGTTCTATCTAAGATAAGATGCTTATGCTCACAAAAAATAGCACATTCTCAGACTCCTAGGGGCATCAAATGGGTGGCTGCCCATTTCGCCGAAATAGGCCGTCAGCCTATAGCCCGTATCCTCTTCATATATATATATATATATATATATATATATAGGGATGCTTAAATGCGGTCTGCGGTCCGTGCGGTCCGCGTCTGCAGCCGTTCGATGCACCATACCATGCATCCGATGCATGCGGCGGGTGCATCGGACGACTGCGGACGCGGACCGCAGACCGCATTTAAGCATCCCCATATATATATATATATATATATATATATATATATATATATATATATATATATATATATATATATATATAGGGGCATGCTATAATGCGGCATGCGGTAAGTACGGCATCGCACTACAACCGTCTGATGCACCGCTGCGTGCATGCGATGCACACAGCGAATGCATCAGACGGCTGCGGTGTGGTGCCACACGTACCGCATACCGCATTATCGCATGCCCCAATATATATATATATATATATATATATATATATATATATATATATATATATATATATATATATATATATATATATATATATATATATATATATATATATATATATATATATATATATATATATATATATATATATATATATATATATATATATATATATATAGAGAGAGAGAGAGAGAGAGAGAAAGAGAGAGAATACGGGGTATGAGCTGACAGCCTATTTGGGCATTTGGGCTGTCAGCTCACAGCCCTCCGATCACGATCACCGACCGTTCGTTTAAAAGAAAAAAAAAACACCTAACCCCTACCTTCTCTCTCCCTCTCCCTCTCTCGCACGACGGCAGCAGCAGCCTCTGGCCCTGCGCCCCCTCCGGCACCGGCACCGGCACCGGATCCGACCGGGGGACGGCACGCAGCCGGGCCGGAGGCTGTTCGACTCCGGTGCCGGGGACGGCGCGTAGGGGTCGGGGGGCGCAGGGCCGGGGGCCGGGGTCGGAGGCGGGCGCAGGGCCAGGGGCGCCGGAGGCCCGAGACGGGGGCGCACGGCCGGAGGTCGGGGGGCGCACGGCCGGACGCGGCAGCAGGTCAGGGGCGGGAGCAGGGCCGGGGGCGAGGGCGCAGGGCCGGGGTCGGGGGCACAGGACCGGGGTCGGGGGTGCAGGCCGGAGGCGGGCGCATGGCCAGGGGCTGCCGCTGCCGCTCGCGAGAAAGAGGGAGAGGGCGCAGGTCCGGAGATCTGGGGCGCAGGGCCGGAGCTCGGGGGCGTCGTCCCCCGGTCGGATCCGGTGCCAGTGCCGGTGCCGGAGGGGGGCGCAGGGCCGGGGTCGGGGGAGCAGGTCCAGGGGCTGTCGCTGCCGTCGCGCGAGAGAGGGAGAGTGAGAGAGAGGGTAGTGGTTAGATGTTTTTTTTTTTTCTTTTAAACGAACGGTCGGTGATCATGATCGGAGGGCTGTGAGCTGACAGCCCAAATGCCCAAATAGGCTGTCAGCTCATACCCCGTATTCTCTCTCTCTCTCTCTCTGTATATATATATATATATATATATATATATATATATATATATATATATATATATATATATATATATATATATATATATATATATATATATATATATATATATATATATATATATATATATATATATATATATATATATATATATATATATATATATATATATATATATATATATATATATATATATATATATAGGGGAGGGATACTCTTACTAATGGAATCTTACTAATGAAAGTTACAAATTGTCTTTTACCTAACCTAGAGGTTTCATAATTTGATGAAAATTGGTGGGGATGCTCTCTATGGCAAGTTGATCATCCTCACCCAAAATCATCAAATTCTATAACCTCTAGGGGCATCAAATATGTTATTCAAATTAACGATTAAAATGAACGATCGATAAAGCTTCTAACATTTGATACCCCTAGAGGTTATTGAATTTGATGATTTTTGGTGAGGATCATCAACTTGCCATAGAGATCATCCTCACCAAGTTTTATCAGATTCTGAAATCTCCCTCCCCATAAAAGGTGATTTGTAACTTTCATTAATAAAATTTCATTAATAAGAGTATCCCTGCCCATATATATATATACATATATATATATATATATATATATATATATATATATATATATATATATATATATATATATATATATATATATATATATATATATATATATATATATATATATATATATATATAGGGTCAGGATCGGATGACCCAGCAAATTTTGACCCATTAATAACACATCACCTTTTGATGCACTTAGAGGTTATAGAATGGCCTGATTTTTTGTAGACATGTCGTCTATGGTATGTTGATCATCCTCACAAAAAATTAGCCCATTCTAAAACCACTAGGTGCATCAAATTCGCTCTTCAAATCAACGGTTTTTTACTGTCAATTTTAACTGTTGGTTTGAATATCTCATTTGATGCACCTAGAGGTTTTAGAATAGGATGATTTTTTGCGAGGATGATCAACATATCATAGACAACATGTCTACAAAAAATTAGCCCATTCTAAAACCTCTAGGTGCCTCAAAGGGTGCTGGGTTATTTGCTGGGTCAAATTTTGCTAGGTCATCCAATCCTGACCCATATATATATATATATATATATATATATATATATATATATATATATATATATATATATATATATATATATATATATATATATATATATATATATATATATATATATATATATATATAGAGAGAGAGAGAGAGGAGAGAGAGAGAGAGAGAGAGGGCCGATCCAGTAAGAAACCCCTTATTTGCAAAACCTTGTGCGAAACTCCCCTAGAGGTTTCAAAATTTAATGAAACTTGGTAGGCATGCTACCTATGCCATGTTGATCATCATCAGAAAATTTCATCAAATTCTAAAACCTCTAGGGGCATCAAATGTTGGAATCAAATTAACGATTTTTATGAACGGTCGGTAAAGATTCTAACATTTGATGCCTCTAGAGGTTTTAGAATTTAATGAAATTTTGTGAGGATGATCAACATGGCATAGGTAGCATGCTTACCAAGTTTCATCAAATTCTGAAACCTATAAACGGGTTTCGCACAAGGTTTCGCAAATAAGGGGTTTCTCACTGGATCTGCCGTTTATATATATATATATATATATATATATATATATATATATATATATATATATATATATATATATATATATACAGAGAGAGAGAGAGAAATGCTAAAATGCGGCGTGCGGTGCATGCGATGCACGCAGCGGTGCATCAGACGGTTGCGGTGCGACGCAGCACGCACCTCACGCCGCACCCTAGCACGCCTATATATATATATATATATATATATATATATATATATATATATATATATATATATATATATATATATATATATATATATATATATATATATATAGAGAGAGAGAGAGAGAGAGAGAGAGAGAGAGAAAGAGGTTTTGGAATTTGATGAAATTTGGTGAGGGTGTTGTCTAGGGTAAGATGATCATCCTCACAAATTTTCATCAAATTCCAAAACTTCTAGGGGGTTCAAATGGTCGAAGCAAAATCAGTCGTCTGCCGTCGCCGTTAAAATCTGCAGCATTTTGCTTCGACCATTTGACCCTCTTAGAGGTTTTGGAATTTGATGAAAATTTGTGAGGATGATCATCTTACCCTAGACAACACCCTCACCAAATTTCATCAAATTCCAAAACTTCTAGGATGGTCAAACAATGTCTCAAAGCAGCAAAAACGCTGCTTTGATAGGCAGCATCCCATTCCTCTATATATATATATATATATATATATATATATATATATATATATATATATATATATAGAGAGAGAGAGAGAGAGAGAGAGAGAGAGAGAGAGAGAATACAGGGTATGAGTTGACAGCCCATTTGCTCAAATGGGCTGTCACCGGTAGCCGTCCGATGCACCATGATCACACCATCCAAAATATAAAAAAAATTATAACAACTATTACAGTTATCTTAACAGCTGTCACGCTTTCTCTCTCTCCCTCTCTTCACACCCCGAACCACCCTCTCTCTCTCTCCCACTCTTCACACCCTGAACCCCCCCCCTCCGGCAGCACCCCAACCACCATCCCGACCACCTCCAATAGGCCCCCCGGCCCTCCGGCAGCACCCCGTCCCTCCAGTCACCCCCGGCTGACCCCCCTCCCTCAGGCGAGCCTCCGGCAGCACCTCGTCCCTCCGGCAGCACCCCCTCCACTCCAGCGACCCCTCGGCAGCTCCCCAACCTCTCCGGCGAACCCGTCCAGCCCGGCGACCCTCGTCCAGCCCGCCTGCCGGAGAGACGGGGTGCTGCCGAAGGCTCGCCTGAGGAAGGGGGGTCTACCGGGTGTGGCTGGAGGGACGGGATGCTGCCGGAGGGCCGGGGGGGAGGCTCTCCTGAGGGAGGGGAGGCTCGCCTAAGGGAGGAGGCTCGCCGGAGGGACGGGGTCTGCCGGGGGTGGCCGGAGGAACGGGGTACTGCCGGAGGGCCGGGGGGCCTGTCGGAGGTGGTCGGGGTGGTGGTTGGGGTGCTGCCGGAGGGGGGGGGGGGGGGTTCGGGGTGTGAAGAGAGGGAGAGAGACAGGGTAGTTCGGGGTGTGAAGAGAAGGAGAGAGAGAGTGACACAGCTGTAACAGTTGTTATAAATTTTTTTTTATTTTGGATGGTGTGATCATGGTGCATCGGACGGCTGCCGGTGACATCCCATTTGAGCAAATGGGCTGTCAGCTCATACCCCGTATTATATATATATATATATATATATATATATATATATATATATATATATATATATATATATATATATATATATATATATATATATATATATATATATATATATATATATATATATATATATATATATATATATATATATATATATATATAGGGGTGGCAATTCTTGACCCGACCCGCCAACCCGATCGAACCCGACCCGAAGTTAGCGGGTTTGGGTTTGGCCTAAACGGGTTTAGGTCATAAACGGGTTGACCCGATTAACCCGGTTATTAAATGGGTCGGGTTTGGGTTTATGCAGTTGACCCGATTGACCCGATTTGACCCGTTTAGTTAATGGATCAGGTCAACCCACAACCCGACCCGACCCGACCCGACCCGACCACTATAACTAAAAGTTTAAAAGAAAACCCTAAGCCCTAAGCCCCTTACAGGTTACAGCCCACAAAGGCTTACATATTATGGGCTTATGGGCTTACAGGTTATGGGCTTACAGTTTATGGGCTTACATGTTATGGGCTTACAGGTTTACAAGTTACAGCCCACAAAGGCACAAACACTCAAACTGTTTCACCAGCAAATAATGCAATTGGCCCCAGTCCGACCCGACCCGACCCGACCCGACCCGGCCCGAGTATTAAACGGGTTGAACGGGTCGGGTCGGGTCAACCCGATTATTGGCGGGTCAGGTTTGGGTTTATCTTTCTGACCCGTTTATTAAACGGGTCGGGTTCGGGTTGGCCATTTTTCTGTTATACATAGGTCTCAACCCGACCCGAACCCGACCCGACCCATTGCCACCCCTATATATATATATATATATATATATATATATATATATATATATATATATATATATATATATATATATATATATATATATATATATATATATATATATATATATATATATATATATATATATATATATATATATATATATATATATATATGGGTCAGGATCAGATGACCCAACAAATTTTGACCCATTAATAACCCAGCACCCTTTGATGCACTTAGATGTTATAGAATTGGCTGATTTTTTGTAGACATGTCGTCTATGGTATGTTGATCACCCTCACAAAAAATCAGCCCATTCTAAATCCTCTAGGTGCATCAAATGCGCTTTTCAAATCAACGGTTTTTTATTGTCAATTTTAATCGTTGATTTGAAGATCTCATTTGATGCACCTAGAGGTTTTAGAATGGGCTGATTTTTTGTGAGGATGATCAACATATCATAGACAACATGTCTACAAAAAATCAGCCCATTCTAAAACGTCTAGGTGCCTCAAAGGATGCTGGGTTATTTGCTGGGTCATCCAATCCTGACCTATATATATATATATATATATATATATATATATATATATATATATATATATATATATATATATATATATATATATATATATATATATATATATATATATATATATATATATATATATATATATATATATATATATATATATATATATATATATATAGGAATTGGGAACACGGTCCTCCCGACCACCCATAAACGCTAGTATTCCCTTCAATTTGGGTGCCACATGATAATTTTTAACCATATTTCTTTTTATGGATGGTCAATCCACTCTACTTAGATCAAGATTTAAAAAAAAAATCTAAAATAAAAACTCAAAACAACCCGATCAACGGTCGACAATTTTAACGGTAAAACTGTAGCGTGCAAATAGCCCTTGCTATGGTTAATTTAAAAATGTCACTTGGCATATTTTTTTCCAATTTTTTTTTCATGATCATTGTTAGGAGGGATGTACTCACCTTGAGCAACCCTTAACCCCGGTTGAAAAGTGTCATTTGGCACCCAAATTGAAGGGAGGAATAACGTATTGGATGGTCGGGAGGACTGTGTTCCCTATTCTCTCTCTCTCTCTCTCTCTCTCTCTATATATATATATATATATATATATATATTAGAGAGAGAGAGAGGCGTGTATCAGACGGCTGCGGTGCGACGCCACACGCATCGCACGCCGCATTTTAGCATTTCTCTCTCTCTCTCTCTCTCTCTCTATATATATATATATATATATATATATATATATATATATATATATATATATATATATATATATATATATATATATGGGTCAGGATCGGATGACCCAGCAAATTTTGACCCATTAATAACCCAGCACCCTTTGATGGACTTAGAAGTTATAGAATGAGTTGATTTTTTGTAGACATGTCGTCTATGGTATGTTGATCATCCTCACAAAAAATCAGCCCATTCTAAAACCACTAGGTGCATCAAATGCGCTCTTCAAATCAACGGTCTACAGAAAATCAGATATATATATATATATATATATGTATATATATATATATATATATATATATATATATATATATATATATATATATATATATATATATATATATATATATGGTAAATGAGTTCCTATGACATGTCATAGGGAGTACCCTTTGACATATGGTGAGTTAGTAACCCTAGAATATTTAGAATGTTTTGAATTTTTATGAGGATGATCACCCTATCTTAAAGTGGACCCCCACAAAAAATTGACTCATTCTAAAACTTCTAGAGGCATCAAGTATGGTTTTCAATTTAATGGTTAAAATGGATGACCGAAAAAGCTTCTAGCATTTGATGCCCCAACAAGTTTTAGAATGCTTTGATTTTACATTTTATCTAAGGTAAGGTGATCACCCTGAAAACAATTCAGCATATTCTAAACATTCTAGCATTACTAATTCACCATATGTCATAGGGTACTCCCAATGACATGTCATAGGAACCCAGCCCTATATATATATATATATATATATATATATATATATATATATATATATATATATATATATATATATATATATATATATATATATATATATATATATATATATATATATATATATATATATATATATATATATATATATATATATATATATATATATATATATATATATATATATAGGGCCGATCTATTGCGAAACCGGTTTAGATACGAAAATCCTTTTTTTGCGAAACCCAGCTGCAGCCGTCCGATTAACTGATCGAACGGCCAAATATCTCTCCAGTCGGTTAAAATTTTTAACCGTTCGATCGAATGATCGAACGGATGAGATCCAGTGGGAAACAATCAAATAGGACAAAAGGTAATGATTACAATCATTACCTTTTGTCCTATTTGATTGTTTCCCATGGGATCTCACCCGTTCGATCATTCGATCGAACGGTTAAAAATTTTAACCGGCCGGAGAGAAATTTGATCGCTCGATTCACGCCGATCGGACGGCCAGGGTTCACCCCACCCACTACCTTTTGTCCTATTTGATGGTTTCCCACGGGATCTCACCTGTTCGATCATTCGATCAAACGGTTTAAAATTTTAACCGGTCGGAGAGATATTTGGCCGTTCGATTCACGCCGATCGGACGGCCAGGGTTCACCCCACCCACCGAAATCGCTGTTACTGTGCCCGCTACAGTAACAGCTGCGGTCGGTGGGCGGGGTGAACACCGATCATTCGATCGGTTGATCGGACGACTGCGACTGGGTTTCGCAAATAAAGAATTTTCGCATGTTTCGCACCCGATCACTACTATATATATATATATATATATATATATATATATATATGGAAAGGGGAGCCTGGACCTGAGGTGCAGCGTCGTTGCTGCACCTCAGGCATTATTTTACCATCCTAGAAGTTTTAGAATTTTATGAAAGTTGGTGAGGGTGTTGTGTAGGGTAAGATGATCATCCTCACCAATTTTCACCAAATTCTAAAACTTCTAGGAGGGTCAAATGGTCGAAGCAAAATCAGCCGTCCGCAGTCACCGTTAAAATCTGCAGATTTTGCTTCGACCATTTGATCCCCCTAGAAGTTTTGGAATTTGATGAAAATTTGTAAGGATGATCATCTTACCCTAGACAACACCCTCACCAAATTTCATCAAATTCCAAAACCTCTAGGAGGGTAAACAAGCAAGAGGTGCAACATTGTTGCTGCACCTCGGGTGCAGGCTCCCCGCCCCCATATATATATATATATATATATATATATATATATATATATATATATATATATATATATATATATATATATATATATATATATATATATATATATATATATATATATATATGGGTCAGGCTCGGATGACCCAGCAAATAACCCAGCACCCTTTGAGGCACCTAGAGGTCTTAGAATGGGCTGATTTTTTGTAGACATGTTGTCTATGATATGTTGATCATCCTCACAAAAAATCAGCCCATTCTAAAACCTCTAGGTGCATCAAATAAGATCTTCAAATCAACGGTTAAAATTGACAGTAAAAAACCGTTGATTTGAAGAGCGCATTTGATGCACCTAGAGGTTTTAGAATGGGCTGATTTTTTGTGAGGATGATCAACATACCATAGACGACATGTCTATAAAAAATCAGCCCATTCTATAACCTCTAAGTGCATCAAAGGGTGCTGGGTTGTTAATGGGTCAAAATTTACAGGGTCATCCGATCCTGACCCTATATATATATATATATATATATATATATATATATATATATATATATATATATATATATATATATATATATATATATATATATATATATATGTATATATATATAGGACTACTCACCTGCGGGACATCCCGCAGCGGTATTCTGCGGGACAAAATATGAGCCATCCGATTGCGATCGGGATTAACGTGCGGATTTCGTGCTGTGGGCCGGGGGTTGTACGGGCCGTCCGATCATCCGATCCAACGATCGGGATTCAACCCCCTACCGACCATCACTGTTACTGTGGCGGGCACAGTAACAACATTTCGGTTGAGGGGTTGAACTCCGACCGTCCGATCGTCGTGAATCGAACGGCACAAATTCTTTCCTCCCCGGTTAAAATTTATAGCTGTTCGATTGAATGATCGAACGGATGAGATCCGTGTGAAACAGTTGAATAGGACAAAAAATCATGATCAACTGTTTCACACGGATCTCATCCGTTCGATCATTCGATCGAATGGCTACAAATTTTAACCGAGGCGGAAAGAATTTGTGCCGTTCGATTCACGACGATCGGACGGCCGGAGTTCAACCCCTCCACCGAAATGCTATTACTGTGCCCGCCACAGTAACAGCGATGGTCGATGGTTTGGGTGAATCTCGATCGTTGGATCAGATGATCGGACGGCCCGTATAACCTCCCGCCCATCGCACGGAATACGCACGTTAATCCCAATCGCAATCGGACGGCTCATATTTTGTCCCGCAGGATACCGCTGCGGGACGTCCCGTAGGTGAGCAGTCCACTATATAGGGTCAGTATCTGATGACCCAGCAAAATTTGATCCAGCAAATAACCCAGCACCCTTTGAGGCACCTAGAGGTCTTAGAATGGGCTGATTTTTTGTAGACATGTTGTCTATGATATGTTGATCATCCTCACAAAAAATCAGCCCATTCTAAAACCTCTAGGTGCATCAAATGAGATCTTCAAATCAACGGGTAAAATTGACAGTAAAAAACCGTTGATTTGAATAGCGCATTTGATACACCTAGAGGTTTTAGAATGGGCTGATTTTTTGTGAGGATGATCAACATACCATAGACGACATGTGTACAAAAAATCAGCCCATTCTATAACCTCTAAGTGCATCAAAGGGTGCTGGGTTTTTAATGGGTCAAAATTTGCTGGGTCATTCGATCCTGACCCTATATATATATATATATATATATATATATATATATATATATATATATATATATAATATATATATATATATATATATATAGGATCATGATTCATGATCAACCGCCAACACTTTTGGTGCCAACACTGGTGCCAACACATCAATAAAGGTTCAAAAAGGTTTGAAATTTGCTGAAATTTAGTGAAGATGATCACCTTCCAATAGATAGCAAGTCCACAAAAAACTAGAAAATTCTAAAATTTATAGGTGCGTCAAATGTGAAGAGTTTTTTCCACTGTCTATATTAACCATTAATTTGAAGATGATCATTTGACACACTTAGAAATTTTAGAATGTTCTAATTTTTTGTGGGCATGTTATTTATAGAAAGGTGATCATCCTTGTCAAATTCCAACAAATTTCAAAACCTCTATGGATGTGTAGCCACCGATGTTGGTACAATATTAGTTGGCTGCGGATCCCAACCCATATATGTGTTATGAGATCAGCTTTACGTGTGGTCATCCACCGTCCGATCCCCTCCTGGAATTAGGGTTTTCCATGGTTACTTGGACTCTAAATTATTCACCCTATAAATAATATATGACCCCAAAGGGTGGGGGTGCTGTTTTTGGTATCTCTCACTTTTCATCTCATAACACGTTATCAGCACGAACTGTGGGCCGATCCAACTCGAGGCGGATCCACTACGAGAAGAGAAAAATAGAATGGAGAGAGAAGATAAATCAAGTTTGTATCGACAAGATCTCCTCAACGTCAACACATAGCATGAATCTCCTCAAGATCGGCCCATCCAGCCCATCGTGATGACAAGCATCCCGGCAAGCTTCGTGACTGCAAGTTTTGCGATGACGAGCCCCGTCCAACCAAATATGGTACGCTCGAGAACCTTCCCTCTCCTCTTACATAGCAACACCTAGACAAAGACCCTTTCGACTATACTCGACTGGTGGTCCGCACTGTGAGGAAACACAGTATGCAGTGAAATAGAGAGAAAGGATCGAGCTAGAAGAGTATTATTTTCAGATGCAATTGCTGATTTCGTTTCTTTGTATTAGCCCCTATATGTAGGAGTCTGTAGAGTACATACATGGCAGCTATTCACGGTCCTATACATGGTAAGATGGCCTATTCTGGAAGATTTTCATGGTCTTATACATGGTAAGATGCATGGCCTATACATGGTAAGGCATGGCCTATACATGGTAGCTATTCATGTTCTTATACATGGTAAGATGCATGGCCTATTCAAGGTCATTATTATGCTGATGGCATGGATCTTGCACAGCCCCCCTCAAGCTGACGACGGGTGATCCGTAAGGAAATCTTGTCCCAAAGCCAGAGAAAGCGAGGGCTAGGGAGAGACTTAGTAAGGATGTCAGCAACCTGAACTTTTCAATATGAATATGAAGTTAGAAGAATTATGCATCTATAGAAAATTACAAACCAATTTCTTGATGCATTTAATAATGGAGCTAAAGAGACAAAGTCAAATGTACCAGCTATGAATGCATCTGCTCGAATTAGTATCCCAGAAGGATAGAATTTGAACAATACAACAAATGAGTTCACTACACGCTAGAAGCGTGGTGAACCTATAAGTTCCAAAGATTTAGCTCCCCAAAAGAGAAAGTAAAATGAAAAATCATGCCCTAAGAAAACTCCAGAAGTAGTGTATCTAGAAGAGGTGATACATAATGCTCCGGTCGAGATTATGCCCCAGATCCTTAAAGTAATTAAGAATCAAAGGTCCAATTTCTTTGAAACTATACATAACGCTCTGGATGAGGTTATAAGCTAGGTCTTTGAAGTGATTGGAGAAATGATATCGGTACCGAACAATAATAAGATCTCAATATTCTGTTTATATTCAGGAGAAATTTGGGACCAAAAGAAAGTAGTCATCGATGACGTATCTACATATACAGTAGCTACTGAAGCAAATGGTAATGATATAAATAGCATCCATGAATGTCGACAAAGAAAGAAATGACCAAAATAGAAAGATGTTATTCAAGCGGAACTGAATTCCCTTAAAAAATATGGAGTATTTGGACCTATAGTACAAACACCATCCAGAATAAATCTAGTAGGTTTTAGATGGGTGTTCCTCAAGTAGAGGAATAAAAATGGTGAAATTCAAAGATATAAAGCATGACTTGTGGACAAGGTTTCTTGTAGAAATCCAAGAACGATTACGAGGAAATATATTCTCTGGTAATAGATGCAATAACGTTCATTAGCTCAACAGTATCTGAAAAACTCTATATAAAGCTAATGAACACCATGATTTTATACGGAGAACTAAATACTAAAATCTATATAAAAATCCTTGAAGGATTTAAATTACTAGAAGCAAAGTCCAGGAGCACACACTCAATTAGATTAAAAGATACGTTGTACGGGTTAAAACTATCTGGAAGACTGTGGTACAACTGTCTGAGTGAATATCTATTTAGGAAATATTATAAAAATGATCCCGTATGTCCTCGTGTATTTATAAAGAAACCCCTGAATGGATTTTCTATAGTAGCAGTGTATGTTGATGGCATCAACATAATCAGGACTCTGGAAAAGCTCAAAAAGACTGCTAACTATTTAAAATAAAGGACCTAGGTAAAACTAAGTTTGATCTCAGTCTGCAGATCTAGCATATGGAGAGTGAAATTTTGGTCCATCATTCCAATTATACTAAGAAGTTCTTGAAGAGATATCAACCATTAAGTACATCTATGGCCATTTGGTCTTTGCATGTTAAAAGAGATCCATTTAGACCAAGAGAAGAAAATAAAGCTATATTTAGTCTTGCAGTACCATATTTAAATGTTATTGGGGTATGCATTACTATACTTAGCACAATACACTCCACTTGACATAATATTTATATTAAATATAGTTCTACACCTACTTATAGACACTGAATTAAATTAAATATATATTGAGATATCTTCGTGGAACTATTGACTTGGGATTTTATTCTTGTGATCAAACTAATCTGATTGAAAATGCAGATTCAGGTTATCTTACTGACCCGCATAAGGATCGTGTAAAACATATTATATTTTTGTGAATAGTAATACTGTTATATCTTAGTATTCTATGAAACGAACTTTGGGAGGTACCTCCTCAAATCATATAGAAATTCTGACATTACATGAAGCTAGCAGAAAATCAAAGTTAAGCAAGTTCGATTCAGCAACAACCTTGCAAATCTCTTCACTAAGTCTCCTCCAAAGTCAACCTTCCAAAGTGGGTGCACAGCATTGGACTTCGAAGACTCCATCAAGCATATTATTAAGTGATGTAATTAACATGGAAAGTTTTTCTTTATTTTGAACAATGTAATCAGAGGGAGGGTATTTCTAGGTACAACATCCTAAAATATGCCAAGCATCCTGAAGTATGCTAGCATCTCGAAGTATGCAAGTGTGATATACTCTTTTTTCTTGTTGGACTGGTTTTTATCACTGGGTGGGGTTTTCCTACCAAAAGGTTTTAACGAGGCAGCATGATACGCGTTCACCATTGTTCCTATAGAATATTTTAATTGGTGGACATCCAAGAGGGAGTGTTATGAGATTGGCTTTACGTGTGATTGTCCATCGTCCGATCCCATCCTAGAATTAGGGTTTCGCATGGTTACTTGGGCCCTAAGTTTATGCACCTTATAAATAATATACGGCCCCAAAGGATGGGGGTGCGGATTTTGGTATCTCTCCCTTCTCATCTCATAACAATATATATATATATATATATATATATATATATATATATATATATATATATATATATATATATATATATATATACACTAGATCGCGTGTTAGGGATTTGCTTGAATGCGGCATGCGGTGCGTGCGGCATCGCACCGCAGCCGTGTGATGCACTCGCTGCGTGCATCGCATGCACGCAGCAGTGCATCACACGGCTGCGGTGCGATGCCGCACGCACCGCATGCCGCAGCATAGAAGCCCCCTATATATATATATATATATATATATATATATATATATATATATATATATATATATATATATATATATATATATATATATATATATATATATATATATATATATATATATATATATATATATATATATAGAGAGAGAGAGAGAGAGAGAGAGAGAGAGAGAGAGAGAGAGAGATAGAGAGAGCAGTGATATATTGCGGCCGGGGTAACGTGCGGCCACCCCCTTCGGGGGTATTTTTGGAATTTTTTTTTTTGGGGATTGATCACCCACTCTTGGATTGGACACACAAAAAATTTTAGCCCGATCCAAGACTTGTAGGCCGTCCAAATGTGTTGATCTTTTATCAGTCCATTTTTTTTGCCATTTTAATCAAGTCATTTGAGTATTATTTGCATATAATTGAGTATCATTCCTACATTGATTTCACTGTAGGAAAGTCTTTTGTAGCAGCCACGACAAAAATCATTGTAGCAACTATAGTGATTTTAAACTCAAATATACAAAATAGTACTCAATTGCATTAAGTACTATTTGCATATAATTGATTTTAAGTGCCATTGCTACAGTGATTTTACTGTTGGGAAGTCTTTTTAATAGCCATGATGAAAATCATTGTAGAAGCTATAGTGAATTCAATATAGTTGTTACTGTGAAATCACTGTAGCCACCCCTGCCACTATTACTGTAAAAATAAAAAAACATATCCCTATATCATATACTATTAATTAATATGGGAGGATTCCATAGGCATTTTTGATATTTTAAAAAAAAAACAGGTCATCCAAAGTAACTTTGATTCCATGGACGTAGACTTAGCTAAGACTATTAGCTGTCTTGCATCTTATCTTGATGGTATATACTGGACTGGACTTACACTTATTCCATAAAAATACAAAGAATTTTGAGATCTCAATATATTCGGATTTGATACTTTTACACAAAGTCCTCTCAATTACAGTATGCGTATAAAAAAATCCAATTAGCTTACATTTGATTATGTAAAGAGTTAGTGAATCAAGGAAAAGAAGAAGACTACTTGAGCACCATCTGTCATCTAGATAATTTGGAGACAACATCTACTATGTCCCGAAAATGCTCGGCACCACAAGGGATCCTCAGGATCCCTTCCTGTGGATGGCCGAACTCCTCGGCGGCCATGTCGAGCAGCATGGCGATGCATGGGACCTTGAACAGCCGCACCGGCACTACAACCCTCTCCATCGATCCGCCGCTCCCCACGAGCACCGGGACGTGCCCTTTCGGGACGACTACTCTGTCGCCGGTGCAGGCATCGCCAGTTTCCACCAGCCGCTCGTATGTCCCGGCCGTCCGGCTTCCCTTCTTCTTCCAATTCATTGTTCCGGCCGGCCTCTTGTGCTCACAGAAGGAAGGAAGGAAGGAAGGAATGTTTGCTTAATTCTCAAAGGAGTTGGACTGAGATGTGGGGTTTTTATAGCTCTCCAAGACTGAGAAGATGTGTTGAGAAAGTCTTTGGTCTTCTTTGCACGGTGGCAGCGCTTGGTCCAAAGTCCAAACCGAGAAGCATCTTTGTATGCGGGTGAGAGATGCTGACGACGAGGCGATAGATTCAACACTTTCGGCCCATGGACTCTACAGGTCTAATCCAGTGCATCTACCAGTCAGCAGCCCACTTGTGTCGGGATGCGCAGACATGGCTAGGGCTGGGGCCCTAGTCCGGTCCTACACTCATGGACACAAAACAATGGGCCTTATTCCGAAAGGGCGGCCAGAGTCCGATTTTCTTCCAACCTCCTTAAAAGAGGTTGGACCCCCATGGGCCCATTTCAAGGGCATGAATGCCATTTAATGCCATTAATTATGGAGAGATGATCAAAAGCTCTTGAAATGGACCAATGAAAGAGCTGTGAATGTTAAGGAGGTTGGAACAAAATCGTTCTCGCCAGACCAGGGCCGAGCCCGAGTTTTTACTCGATCTCGTTGATATCAATTGGATAGGAATTATCAACATGATTATTTAGCCATTTAGCTCATTAAAACAAGGGTTAATTCTTTTATGGACTAATCGTGCGCTAGTACCTTTGGGCCGTCATTCAAAACCTTTATCCATTATGCGGCTTTGAAACCAGAGATATAGCTTTAAAAGTATTATAAGAATTATATATAGAATACCTCAAATTTAATCATGGTGGTGCAACCCTAACAAGAGGCATATGCAATGGAAGTATTGCAATATATGTAATGGAGCACCGCAACATACGGTATTTAGGGAACAAACATACATATATTAGCTGTGATGCATGTACTACCCAAATAATATATCATAGCCATACAAATTAAATCAAACACCGCATAGTTCTCAGATCGCACCAACACGAGTTCCTCACGGTGACATAATTTTCATGTGTTTGTAGTCCCTGATTTTTTATGTTGCTTGTGATTCCAATAATCTGGAGGTGAATGTTTTGAATCCGCAATTGAGAACATTGAGTATAGTTCTATATGTTCAAGTTTTCTACTTGTTTGGTTGATACTATAAGGATTCACTCATATGTTTTTATATTTGTTAAATTTTGCATTTCTTTTGAACTGATCTACATCGAAAATCGGATATTTTATGCCTGGATTTTGTTATTTCTTATAAAATTATCTTTTGTAGATTTTATGTGGTTATATAGCACTGTGCTCTTGCAAATTTTTAAAAAATATCCGTTTAATTTTTTGTTACTTGCATTGTTCTAACTTTTGTTTGTTTCAATTTATTCAACCTCCTCTATCAGCAATTGAATTGGTTCTCTATATCGAAACTTTTTCCCAATATTTTCACTTCATTTGTAGTTTTTTTTTCCAATATTTATCTTTGACAGAAAATTGCCTCCTTTCTTTGAGCAGCACAAGTGACATATTGTTACTACATGTGATAGAGACTTAAAGCAGAGGATACACAGGGTATGGGCTATGGACAATTATTTATTTGGGTAAATTGCACCGAGATCGTTTATAGGACGTGTTTCTCATCGTTTAATATAGTTTACCTATATGGTTTGTAGGTTTAGTTTCTTTAAATTGTTGTAATTATTTTTTGTTTCTTTCTTTTGTATTTATTTCTTTTCATAATATTTTCTAATTGTTGTTGAATGCTAGCCGTTACGAGAGAGCTATCCACGATCCGTAACGTGAGTAGTTAATGGCCCATTTATTTTATCCTCTTCTTCAGTCATCCGTTGCTGTATAGATGCCTTTATAAGGCCCTGTACAACAATAGAAAGGACACACTCCAAAAATCAAAATTGCACTCCTCTCTCTCTCTCTCTCTCTCTCTCTCTCTCTCTCTCTCTCTCTCTCTCTCTCTCTCTCTCTCTCTCTCTCTCTCTCTCTCTCTCTCTCTCTCTCTCTCTCTCAGATCAAGACTGTGCTGCGGTGATATCTCTTTGTTCCAAAAGGATCTCTTCTCTTGCATCTTTGGTGTCTTGCTGGATTTCTGAAAGTTGTTCGAGGTTCGTAAAACCTTCTTGAGACCATGCTCACAAGAAAAAGATCGCTTGATCAGTGTCGTCTTATCTTTAGAATTAATTAAACATGCACAAGAGAGAGCAAAAAGATTTTTAGGATAGCGCCTAGTGCGATTTAACCAGCAGGCTAGAGTTTCTAACTCTATTCTTTTTCTCTTACTAGATCTAAAGAAATCGAGTTGTATCTAATATTAAAACTCTAAATAATTTTAGATAATGTATCTAGAGTTAAATATCAATCTTCCTCTCTTCTAGAAAATCTTGGTACGGTGTATGATGGTTCTATAGAACCCGTTTTGCCTCATCAAGCAATTTTTAGAAAAAAAATTTGTGACTTGTTTTTGCCTATTAAATCGTATTTGATTAACAAAGCTTTAAATCTAATAAACTTTTAATATTGTGAATTTTGGCTCAAACCTTTCTTTAGTTGTTTAGAATGAAATTTTCCAACAAAGGATGTGCGCATGGTGCTTATGTAATGATTTTTTAAAATAAAATATGTGTGGGATCGTGGGTGGCACTGGAGTCCGGCAGAAATTTTTTTTTTTACATGGTGGGACCCAGCGGGTAACGAGCTTTCTCAATCGACACATTTGGCGAGCCGAGTGCGAACGGTTATTATTGCAAGCCTTTTAAGAGGCGGTTGGAGAAGTTCTTTTGGGATTCATATCGGAAGTATAAATTAATTTCCAGATTAGTTATACAAAGAGGCCTTTGGTTAATTAGGATTGGGTGTCCTAGTATGAGTTGAGTTTAACATTGTTTGATGTGGGAGTCAGTTTGAATGGGAGAAGAGCTTTATGCATTGTTATAAATCTTAATTGATTTAGTTATTGTAGTGTATGCATTGTTATAAATCTTAATTGATTTAGTTATTGTAGGATACTTAAGTCAAAGTATCTTTAAGTTTACTAAATATAAATGATATAGTTGTTTTTGAAATCAAGCACGTGTGGCACGGGATAGAGTTGAAAAGAAGTACATAATGTTGTATAAGAGGTACGGCAGCTGAATGATGACCCTATGAAGATGTGAATAAAAAAGGAATATTTGTTATCTCTCTCTCTCTCTCTCTCTCTCTCTCTCTCTCTCTCTCTCTCTCTCTCTCATATCTTTGTCTCTCTTGTATCTCTCACGGTGGCTGGATGATGAATCCTATGGAGACGTAAATAAAAACGGATTATTTGATATCACTTTCTATATCACCCCTTTGTCTTTTGTTGAGAAGTCCCACTATGTGAACGAGGGGGGTTTGGCCTAGATCCCTACCAATTTATTAAATAAAAAAATAATGAGTACAGATGTAACCCTAATCGGTTTAGGAACAAAGATATAGGAGGAAGGCATGCGGCTTAGATGCGATATTACAAGCCCAAAGGTGGAGACATTATCCGTCGAGCTGCTCCTCCCTCGAAAGGTCCGGCAGTTGCGCTATAGCCAAATCGCCCACGAGACTCCAATCGTGAGAATGTCCCCCCCCCCCCCCCCCCCCCCCCCCTACCATGGGAACGTCCTTTGCCACCAGGTTCCCCACATAATCTTCATATATAGTCGCTACCGTTGCACATAGATCCAGTTTGGTTAGGAATAGAGACCACACCTACCTGGACAAGTCACAGTTGCGGAGCAAGTGGTCGGCAGTCTCCTCGACCTAGCCACACAGATCACAGGTCGGCATAGGTACCCCAGGATGATTCCATCACATAAGATTCAACTTCGCTAAAATCTGGTATCTGAATGCAAGAAGCATGAAAATCCGCGTCTTGTGTTGGCATTTGGCACGCCATATTGCCTTGACCTGAGGGCAAGAACACCCCCCCCCCGAAGTCCAGGCTGCCGAGTCTGGCTCGGAGGTTAGACTTACTCCACCCAAGACATCCAAAAGTTGGCCTAGCTCCTGGAGGTGCTCTGTCGGGAAGGGACTCCCGAACCTCGGCCGCCAAATCGTCAAACCAAACCAAACGGACGCCTGTGACTGAACCGTCGCCAATTTTAGCTGGGCCAGTGCGTACATGTTGCATAACAACATTCACAGTGGAAGATCACCGATCCAAATATCCTCCCAGAATCGCACCTTCAAGCCATTCCCCATGATGAGTCTGTTGCCGCAATGGAAAATTGAGGAGACCTGGACGACCGCCTCCAGAAGGGTGAAATGGAGCCAGAAGCTCACGAACATGATTTCAATGGGGAGAACCGTCTGAAGTATCTGGCTGAAAACACCTCCCGCCAGATATCCCCAACCCTATTCTGCAGCCTCCACCACCACTTCCCCAGCACGGCCTAGTTGAATTCTCGAATATTAATGATCCCCAAGTCCCCCTGCTCCTTAGATTTATAGGCACTACCAAGGGAGAAAATGATAGGAGCTCGAGGTGGCCAAGGGCCCCCGCCATAGGAAGTTCCAGCGAAGTCTGTCAATCCGTTTGATGACCCACACCGGAAGCTGGTAGAAGGAGAGGAAGTAAGAGGGGATGGTGGACAAAACCGAATTCACGAGGGTCAACCTCCCCCCAATGGAAAGCCGATTCCCCTTCCAATTGGAGAGACACTGATCGATCACAAAAAAAACCCAATCGGTCGTTGACACCTGATCGGTCACCCTCGACCGATCGGTCGCAGACACCCGATCTGTCACTCATACCTGATCGATCGACAATGTCTGGTGAGTAATCGATGAACCCAACCCTTGGCAGAGGGTTCGGAAACAATTACTGAGACAAAGGAGCGTTCTTCCCTGAATTTTGCACCATGATTCCAAGTCAGCCAGATCAGCCTTTAGCTAACTTGGAGGGGGTAAATGTGGGTGCAAAATTTGGTCGATGTCCTAAGACAGGACCCACTAGCCTCGCATGGGGGTCAACAAAGACGATGATGGGGCCCACTAGCCTTGCCTGAGGGTCCATAGAGATGATGACGGGGCCTACTAGCTCTGCCTTGGGGTCCACAGAGACGACGATGGGTCCCACCAGCCTTACCTAGCGCCTGTCAAAGTGACTGCAGAAATTGCACCGGACTCCGGATTTTTTCCAAACCTCTATAAATAGCAGACCAAATATGTATTCCAAATCGATAATCTGATTTCCAGTTCAGACTTTCAAAAACCAGAGCTCTAACATCCCTCTCTCTTCTAAGACAAGTGACAATTGTTATTTTAAGTTTGAATCGGTTTGAAAATCCTCAAAACCGACCAAGTTGAATCGGTTTGGGTTTTGCCTAAATAGGTTGGTTTCGGACCGATACACACCCCTATTTGAGTGTGATAATGAAACAAGAGGTGGTACAAACACAAACTGTACATATTTTTTAGACTTTCAGCTACATTGATTGGGTGTACACCGCCAGAATCAATATTCTGTTGCTATTTCCATTAGATGGGGTACTTATTTCCAAGTTTGATAAATTGCTGTAATGAAATTACTGTAGCCTCTAGAAAAAATTTAAATTTTTATAAAAAATATAGCGAAGCATAGCAATCTCTTTGCTATAGTGAAATCATTGTATCTTAATTGTTTTGTCAAATCTGTGACTCATTTTGTTTTGTCAGGTCGCACCAATGGCTCCCGAACATAAACAGATCCATCTTTCATCAACTTTCTCAGTTATAGTATCTCCAACAGAGAGGACACGGTTCCAACCCCAGCCTACACAATCCCAGCTCATACTGACCCCACAGAAACATATAACTAGTTCACCGACCGAGACCATTAGCGTTGGTAGGAATTGTAAAATATTTTTTGTATAGAATTTTTATTTTTATTGTGTTATGCATAATAACTAAAACATCATTGTGTTCTTTGCAGTTTCAGATCCGAGCACGAGACTTGGACTGGAGCTGACCAAAGGCAAGGGGACAAAAAAGCTTGTAGCACGGTTTGGTAAACTTCCAGTGGAGGTTCCAGAGAAGCTTGTGGCAAGGTTTGATATTTCAGAAAAGATGCGGCATCATCATCAAATATGTGTTTTTTTTTTGTAGTCCTTCAGTTGATGTTATGGATGTCGGGTTTTGTATTACTGATCATTCATAGAAATGAGTGGATAAATATGTGTACTTAGAAGAATAATTTAATATTTTGATTTGATATTAAATGAGTTTAAATGAATACTTGTGTACTTTTGTTTTTATTGAAATGTATGTGGAAGAATACATGTGTATAAAGATTTCAAGAAAAAAATTGGCAACGCATGTAATACATTACGTCTCTGAATACGTATATTCTGCAACGCGATGATTGCATTGCCTAATATATACAATTGGCTCAATGAATAAATTCGACGACATAATTATTGCGTCGCTAAAAGTATACAAATTATGCGACGATAAATGATGCATTCTGCAACGCTATTATTTATTCGCTAGAAGTTATTAGCGACACTATTATATACGTCGCCAAATGTTTTTATTTTCGGCGATGCATACGGTGTGTCGCTAAATGTTTTATATATAAGCTTAAGTTAGTTGTTTTTGCGACGTAAGAGGTCATTTTAGCGACGTTTTTTGTTTTAATCGGCGACACTTATTGCGTCGCGGTTGGTTAAGCTTTCGGCAACGCAATTTGATCGCGTCGCCGAAAGTATTCTCAGACGGGGAATTGGCGACGTCATGGCGACGCAATTTGAAACGTCATAAAAGATATTTCGCGATGAATATGACTACTTTTGGCGATGCTCTGGTGTGTCGCAGAAATTGTCTTTTCTTGTAGTGTCAAGTGTTAGTGAATTGAGGTTGCACCTTATAGCACGGAGACGTAGGCTTCGGCTGAACTCTGAGATCACATCGCGTGTTAACTCCCTTCTCAACTCATCCCCCTCACTTCTAAAGCTAAGTCCACAAACCTTCAAATACTTCAAATCCCATGTATAAAAACCCAACGCTCGAACCGACGGTCGAATCGATTGACTGGTTGGGTGGAGTCCTCGGGTCGGTACGAGAATCATCCCACACAGTTCTAATTTTAACTTGGTATATATGTTTTATTTTTAAAATTTAACATACATTCTATTTTATTCTAATTAAATACTCTTTTCGTTAATTGCAATGCAAGGAGTTGGGGCGTGTCCCGAATTGTCACGCCCCAGAAATCCGGAACCGACTCCTGGGGTGTGAAATAAGGAAAACCAAGGGATTTAGGGTTTGGTCGACTAACCATGCCAATTAGGGTTTCTCACAGGGCTGTGACTCTCTCATAATTGAAGAAAGAGAAGGGAGAAACAAGAAATATTTTAAAACTTAATTTTTATGAAAATATTTTTATTTTAAAAGAAAGCAGAGAAATAAAATTTTTGTCGATAGAAAGATGGCCACGCTCGACCTTCAACCGGGTTATCCTCTCAGCATGTGTGGCCTGTCGGCGCCACTACCTGCTGACAAGAATCCCTCTAAGGGAGCACGGGACTCGAGCCTCCGACGGCGAGCTAGGAATCTCACCCTCTCCCTGACACTCAGCACACTGGTCTAGGGGTCCTATCTACAGGGCTAATCAATTAGGCCATTTAGATACTTATATTTTCACTGTGAACTACCCTAGGCTTGTGGCCTTAAGGAGAGGCCTACCCAAAATAACTCCAGCTGTATCAATGCTTCTAACAATTAACTAATCTTAAACTAACTGATTCTTATACAAAATCCACCCATTACATTACCACAAAACTACATACCAAAATAAAATACTACTGAAACCCTAAAACTGCCTCCGGCCTCCCACTGCTACTCCCGAACCTCTGGACCTGCAGGAGAGTCTACTCGTGGGAAAGAGTAGCCCCCAATGGGAAATTGGGAGATTAGCCAAATTAATGGCTAGTGACATCCTATAGTCTTTAATAATATGAGACGACATATTTAATTGAATTAAATTACAGAAGCAGTTCAAAGTTTACAGAAGGTTAACCTAAGCCTATCAATAATCTATGTTCGCATGCAATTCCTACTGTCACTAGGTTATCTACCATACAGTCCGTTAAATATACTACATGTAGTGCTTAATTATGAATTCCAATATAAATCATATCTCCTAAAGTGAGCACCGGATAATTTGTTTATCCTGTCCTCGGTCGGGCATTACTACCGGGCCTTCTATATCGATGTAGAGGGTCAATTCTCCCGCCGTGCATCCACCATGCACAAATCATCCAGATAATTATAAGATATTTTCCATCTTTCACGGTGGAGCTCTACCGCTCCACTTGCGTTACTTTGGGGCTTCAATCACCCCGGGACAGAGTTGCTAGGCCAATCCCTACTAAAGGGCTACTCCTATTGGCTTTACCACAACCCTTGCCCGTGATCCCCTAGCCCACTGGTCTTCGGCTGTGCGTGCAGGGTGGTTCACGTCCCTTGCGCGCACGAGGTCCAAATCTTTCCACATGATAGATTATTATAATAATAAAATAGCTTTGACGTTTTACCCCGGGATTCGCACCGCACTCACAACCCATGCATTACGATAAGCCTAAATTACTCTCACCCGTATTCCCGTGTACCCAGGTCTTCACACTCCACTTAGGAGGGTGGGACCCGATAATTATTATTTAATTATTAATTAGCAAAACTTAAGGGAATTCCTACTTACGGTGTCCAAGCAATCAGCATAAAGATTTATTATTTAATTACTAATATTCTTAAGCATGCGTCGCCGGACTCGCGACTCCGCATGTAAGGCGGGGTCCATTCGACCACATGCGGCGATGTCCGGCGGGACCCGCATGTATCGTTATGGATACCTACCTTTAATCATTCTCATTTCCCACTATTAAAGACCATGCAAAGAAAGTAGATGTCACCTGGTTGTCGAACACGAGCTTCTGCGATGCGACCTCCGCTCCGTCTCCGTCTGGGTCAACACAGCTCTGAACTGTCAAACACACACACCGGCCTAAGGTCATTGCTTGCTACCAAGAAATACGGGTTTAGGCCCGAGTTAGTCGAGCCGAGAATTTGTGTCATCGGACGCCGGTCTACTGGCACGCAAAACGATGCCCCAATGGCACCATCTTAAATAGTTGACGTTGTCGAAGCCAATGGTCGTACTAGGGTCTACTTGCACTAATCCGACTAAACGGTTGGACCCACGTCGAGAATTGGTGAAATCGGCAAAGCCGATCATGGTCAGGCTTGATCTATAGAAAGAGGGGTTTACGCGGGAATCGCACTGGTGGATCTCCTAGTGCACCATTGCCGCCAAGAGGGTTTGTCTCAAGTGTGACCGAATTATCCCCGCATAATAGCACCCTAACACATCTTCAAATTTCTAATATGCGCACACTAACATCGTATAAGCTACTGGTTTGGCAGGTCGACTCTAGGTCAAAAGTACATGGTCCGGGATAGTCTGGGATCATCTCGATAAGGTTCAGAAGTGTCGATGGCCATGATTTATGCATCGCACGTGTGTCTCGATCAGAGTCTAACAAGTTGCAAACAAATATGCATTGCCTCTAGGAATTAAAAAGGAATTAAGAATGACTTGCCTTGTGGTTGTGTTGCACAGGCTGTTGTGCCATAGGAATGGAAAATGGTGCGGTTGCTATGATCCCAACTAATGGCTTTGCCCGGTCGAGCTCCGGGGTCAGCTATGATTAATGCTTGGAAGGTCAGGAAGGATCCGATCAACACAACATGGTCGTGGTTGCGATTAACATAAATGGGGAAAGTTCAAGGGTTGCGAAGCCCAAATCGGCTAAGCCTATCATGGTTGGGTTGTGCTCGGTCAAGGTGGTCGGAGGCCACCTACTGCCTGGCCGCCACCAACCAATCCATCGACAGCCATCGCAGAAAGGTGAGGGAAAAGAGAGAGAAAAAGAAGAAAATAGGGGGCCTGTGCTTGTCGGGCTTCGCCGGCTGCACAGTCGCCGGCAATATGCCGGTGGCCATGGCTGCGACCAAGCAAAAAGGCAAGACGGGGGCGGTGGCTGGTTGGGTCCATAGCACCAAGAAAAAGAAACACAGTGGGAGGAGGGGGAAGGCGGACCTGGTCGGTGGGGGGGGGTCGGCTCCGGCTGCGGCTCCTTCTCCGGCCAGCTGCCTCCTCTCCGGCCACCATCGCGTGCAGCCACAGAGAGATTAAATCAGGGAGAGAGAGATAGAGAGTAGAGAGAGATCGGAGATGATAGAGGAAGAGATCGGAGAGGGTAAGGGGTCGAGTCCGGGTTTTAAAAAGGGGGAAAGGGGATGGCCGGTAGGGTAGGGGGCGGCGCCGACGAAAATCGGAGCGGGATCCGGGGCGGCGGCCGGCGGGATTCGGGGCGGAATCCGGGGCGGCGGCCGGCGAGATTCGCGGCGGGATTCGCGGGCATCGGGAGGCGAATGGGTTAGGGTCGGGTCGGATTGGGTTGGGTGGGGGGATGGAGAGAGAGATTCGAGAGAGGAGAGAGTGATCGTGTGAAGGGGAGGAGAGAGAGAGATTGATCGCCTGAGAGAGAGGGAGAGAAAGAGAGAGAGGGACAGGGGCTTTGGGGTCGGGTTCGGGTATGGGTGAGGAGTTAGGGGGTGGGTTTGGGTTTGAGAGAGAAAGAGAGAGGGAGAGAGGTGGATGGGGTTGGGGTTGGGTACGGGTTCGGGTTAGGAATTAGGATGGGGATGGGTTTTGGGTTTTAATTTAATTTATTTTTTTTTTGTTTAGTTATGTCTCTTTTTTTTTTTTTTTTTTTTTTAAACTGGTCGAGCCCGACTCGCGCCAAGCCCGACTCGCCCTTGACTCGAGTCTCGCGGAGACGAGCCAGTGCGCGAACCTCGACGGTTCCGACAGACTAGCCACAATATTTAATTTATTATTAAAATTACTAAAAATAACCTTCGTGTTACGCCTCGATATACGTGCTCCCAAGCTCGTGCCTCCAAGGTAGCCTCACGACCCGTACCCGGGACCTACTGCCTGGTCCCGCTCGAGTACAACAAACAGCATTACAGCCAATGAAAACTATGACGTTAAAATAATATTTAAATCAAATCGGGCTGCCCGGAGCGAAAACACACTGGGGCACCGGTCATTACATCCTACCCACCTTAATAGAATTTTCGTCCCGAAAATTTAATTACTAAACTGATGTTATAATCCCACCTACATATACTACAAAAGTAACGAAGACGAATTCATAATTGCCACTTTATCCTTTCTAATACTGCCCTCGAGGAGTTCAATCAATACACCAATCATACCTAAAAGGAAAGTCCCTGCCACTGGCTAGACTACTACCCGAACTTATACAATCGAGTCACATAATTATTAGGATAGGATTAGAACATTAGGCGCTCGTGGAGCTCACACAAGGCATAATGTCCAATCATGGTCCTAACTATTATGGACTAATAAAATTTTCGTGACTTCTGATTATTCCCTTTTCTGGATAAGGAGCGTCCCCCTTATTCAAAAGTGAGGTAGCAATCCGATTCACGAAACAAGATCACGAGACATTAGCAGCTAACGATACTAACATGGAAACGTATTTCCTACAAATAAACATATACCTATACACCTATAGAATTGAATTGAAGACAACTAGATGAGTCGAACTAGTACCCCTAGACTTAAATCCTATAAGATTCCTCTCCGAAGCAAACACGTCTATACCTATACCACCACTACTAGCCCATTAACTTACGAAGAAAACACAACTAAGATACAAATTGGACATCCCGATATACATACTGACTAACCGATACGATGTTGAATCCAAGATAACAGAATTACGCCACATACTAACAAGAGTAAGGGGAAAATAACGATGAATTGAAAATATTGATACTCGTTGAAACAAATCAACACCAGTATACCCAACTATGCTATTGGGGTACGACTTGGAAACCTTCTAAAGGGTACACTATGGTACCCGAACCAGGTAAGGAGGAAACTCACTACCTGAGTAAAAAAACAGAAAGAAACCGAAAACTAAGATACGACATAACACACACTATACAACTAGGTGACTAGTCCCAAACTAAAGCAACTCTGATTACATTGAAGAAACCACATACTAGAAGCCTAATGGCCAACTATCGCAAAGTATTAAATCCTTACCCTAAATGAAACGAGTTAGTTAGACAGAGACCTGAGAAATATGAAAAGAGTGAGAATAAGAGGACCGAGACCATTGGAAACAACTTGAAGCAAATCCAGACAAAACTAGCTAGACCCAAGTAAGACGACTTAGCGTGACAAGGACCACGAAGAAACTATCATAATTCCGAACCACTAAGTACCAATGAAAATTTGGTCAGGAGAACTACGACGATAAAAGTTATTAGATCCGGTAAGCAACTAAACAAACCAGGGTGAAACAACTAAAAAAAAGAATATTCTTCCTAATCGATAAAGTGTTTCCAAATTCCATATATATAAAAAATGTCCTTGACATAGGCTCTAATCATTTATCCAGTAGTCAACTATCTCAGTTCCAACTTGACATCACTGCTATCTGGCCAGTGCACGCTTTACCGCGAGTTCCAACAGGAACTGCGTAACTAGCTGCCAAAGTTCCGATTGGGAACAGTGCAAGCTCTGCCAGCTGCCAAAGTTTCCGAAGAAACAGTGCACGCTCTGCCGCAAGTTCCAACAGGAACTGCGTAACTAGCTGCCAAAGTTCCGATTGGGAACAGTGCAAACTCTGCCGCAAGTTTCAACAGGAACTGCGAAACCAACCGCCAAAGCCTCCGAAGAGTCGGTGCGTATGTATCCGCCAAATCCTCCGAAGAGAAAGTGCGTAGCCGCCAAAGCCTCCGAAGAGTCAGTGCGTATGTATCCGCCAAATCCTCCGAAGAGAAAATGCGTAGCCGCCAAAGCCTCCGAAGAGTCAGTGCGTATATATCCGCCAAATCCTCCGAAGAGAAAGTGCGTAGCCGCCAAAGCCTCCAAAGAGTCAGTGCGTATGTATCCGCCAAATCCTCCGAAGAGAAAGTGCGTAGCCGCCAAAGCCTCCGAAGAGTCAGTGCGTATGTATCCGCCAAATCCTCCGAAGAGAAAATGCGTAGCCGCCAAAGCCTCCGAAGAGTCAGTGCGTAGCCTTACAATGTCCTCTACCGGACAGTCATAATCCACCGCCAAAGTTCCCGAGGAACAGTGCGTACCCTGCCGCGAGGGTCTCTTTCAAGGCATTCCGATATCTACTAAGCACATGAACTCAAACCACTACCTGGGATTTCCATCTCCTGGTATACTCTTTGAAACCACTATCCCCTGGGTCATCATCACTACTCATAGGATTTATTTTAAAATGACATATAAGCTTTATACCAGCCCATGACACACCAGAGAAAATTATTAAGAAGATTATACCTAGAACTAAATAATGGATGATCCTAAAAATACCGACTAGGCCTCTAATACTAATGGTCGATGTAGAATCAAGGAGTCCTAAGATACCGGCTAGGTCTCTAGTGCTAAGGGTCAACGAAGATTAAGGAGTCACAAAATACCGGCTAGGTTTCTAATACTAAAGTTTAGCAGAAAATAATAGCTAACAAAAAGAGGACCTCACAACCATGCCGATGTACATCTTTCCAAACATATTCGATCATACATTCATCTTCCAAAATCAAATAACCATATTACTAATTAAAATTCAATATCCAGTTCTTAGTCAACTCGCCACCAGGCCCACATCTAGCAAATCCAAATAAACATTAGACTCCAAATAAAAACTCCGTGATTGACTCAAACACTATCCTTGGTTAAGATATTCTAGGTGATTCCTACCTGAGTCATCACGGCTAGCTCTGTACCTAAACACTAAGGTCCGGAGGTAAACATATCCCTATCAATCCCTATCAAGTCTTGATCAATCAAATACTCAAGTATGGACAATTTCTTAATCACAAATCAATTTCTCCAACCTATCCAATTCTACAATAAACCATATATTTTCATCCTTAGATACACACACTAAGCCATCACTAACTATTCTAAGAGATACTAACAAATCAGTCTCCCGACTATCTTTAGAATCACCCTAGCACTATTACAGCCTAAACTTCCATTAAAATAACACAGAAAACATCCTAATGAAACCCCTAGGAACATATCCCTAAGCTCTGATACCAGCTGTCACGCCCCAGAAATCCGGAACCGACTCCTGGGGTGTGAAATAAGGAAAACCAAGGGATTTAGGGTTTGGTCGACTAACCATGCCAATTAGGGTTTCTCACAGGGCTGTGACTCTCTCATAATTGAAGAAAGAGAAGGGAGAAACAAGAAATATTTTAAAACTTAATTTTTATGAAAATATTTTTATTTTAAAAGAAAGCAGAGAAATAAAATTTTTGTCGATAGAAAGATGGCCACGCTCGACCTTCAACCGGGTTATCCTCTCAGCATGTGTGGCCTGTCGGCGCCACTACCTGCTGACAAGAATCCCTCTAAGGGAGCACGGGACTCGAGCCTCCGACGGCGAGCTAGGAATCTCACCCTCTCCCTGACACTCAGCACACTGGTCTAGGGGTCCTATCTACAGGGCTAATCAATTAGGCCATTTAGATACTTATATTTTCACTGTGAACTACCCTAGGCTTGTGGCCTTAAGGAGAGGCCTACCCAAAATAACTCCAGCTGTATCAATGCTTCTAACAATTAACTAATCTTAAACTAACTGATTCTTATACAAAATCCACCCATTACATTACCACAAAACTACATACCAAAATAAAATACTACTGAAACCCTAAAACTGCCTCCGGCCTCCCACTGCTACTCCCGAACCTCTGGACCTGCAGGAGAGTCTACTCGTGGGAAAGAGTAGCCCCCAATGGGAAATTGGGAGATTAGCCAAATTAATGGCTAGTGACATCCTATAGTCTTTAATAATATGAGACGACATATTTAATTGAATTAAATTACAGAAGCAGTTCAAAGTTTACAGAAGGTTAACCTAAGCCTATCAATAATCTATGTTCGCATGCAATTCCTACTGTCACTAGGTTATCTACCATACAGTCCGTTAAATATACTACATGTAGTGCTTAATTATGAATTCCAATATAAATCATATCTCCTAAAGTGAGCACCGGATAATTTGTTTATCCTGTCCTCGGTCGGGCATTACTACCGGGCCTTCTATATCGATGTAGAGGGTCAATTCTCCCGCCGTGCATCCACCATGCACAAATCATCCAGATAATTATAAGATATTTTCCATCTTTCACGGTGGAGCTCTACCGCTCCACTTGCGTTACTTTGGGGCTTCAATCACCCCGGGACAGAGTTGCTAGGCCAATCCCTACTAAAGGGCTACTCCTATTGGCTTTACCACAACCCTTGCCCGTGATCCCCTAGCCCACTGGTCTTCGGCTGTGCGTGCAGGGTGGTTCACGTCCCTTGCGCGCACGAGGTCCAAATCTTTCCACATGATAGATTATTATAATAATAAAATAGCTTTGACGTTTTTCCCCGGGATTCGCACCGCACTCACAACCCATGCATTACGATAAGCCTAAATTACTCTCACCCGTATTCCCGTGTACCCAGGTCTTCACACTCCACTTAGGAGGGTGGGACCCGATAATTATTATTTAATTATTAATTAGCAAAACTTAAGGGAATTCCTACTTACGGTGTCCAAGCAATCAGCATAAAGATTTATTATTTAATTACTAATATTCTTAAGCATGCGTCGCCGGACTCGCGACTCCGCATGTAAGGCGGGGTCCATTCGACCACATGCGGCGATGTCCGGCGGGACCCGCATGTATCGTTATGGATACCTACCTTTAATCATTCTCATTTCCCACTATTAAAGACCATGCAAAGAAAGTAGATGTCACCTGGTTGTCGAACACGAGCTTCTGCGATGCGACCTCCGCTCCGTCTCCGTCTGGGTCAACACAGCTCTGAACTGTCAAACACACACACCGGCCTAAGGTCATTGCTTGCTACCAAGAAATACGGGTTTAGGCCCGAGTTAGTCGAGCCGAGAATTTGTGTCATCGGACGCCGGTCTACTGGCACGCAAAACGATGCCCCAATGGCACCATCTTAAATAGTCGACGTTGTCGAAGCCAATGGTCGTACTAGGGTCTACTTGCACTAATCCGACTAAACGGTTGGACCCACGTCGAGAATTGGTGAAATCGGCAAAGCCGATCATGGTCAGGCTTGATCTATCGAAAGAGGGGTTTACGCGGGAATCGCACTGGTGGATCTCCTAGTGCACCATTGCCGCCAAGAGGGTTTGTCTCAAGTGTGACCGGATTATCCCCGCATAATAGCACCCTAACACATCTTCAAATTTCTAATATGCGCACACTAACATCGTATAAGCTACTGGTTTGGCAGGTCGACTCTAGGTCAAAAGTACATGGTCCGGGATAGTCTGGGATCATCTCGATAAGGTTCAGAAGTGTCGATGGCCATGATTTATGCATCGCACGTGTGTCTCGATCAGAGTCTAACAAGTTGCAAACAAATATGCATTGCCTCTAGGAATTAAAAAGGAATTAAGAATGACTTGCCTTGTGGTTGTGTTGCACAGGCTGTTGTGCCATAGGAATGGAAAATGGTGCGGTTGCTATGATCCCAACTAATGGCTTTGCCCGGTCGAGCTCCGGGGTCAGCTATGATTAATGCTTGGAAGGTCAGGAAGGATCCGATCAACACAACATGGTCGTGGTTGCGATTAACATAAATGGGGAAAGTTCAAGGGTTGCGAAGCCCAAATCGGCTAAGCCTATCATGGTTGGGTTGTGCTCGGTCAAGGTGGTCGGAGGCCACCTACTGCCTGGCCGCCACCAACCAATCCATCGACAGCCATCGCAGAAAGGTGAGGGAAAAGAGAGAGAAAAAGAAGAAAATAGGGGGCCTGTGCTTGTCGGGCTTCGCCGGCTGCACAGTCGCCGGCAATATGCCGGTGGCCATGGCTGCGACCAAGCAAAAAGGCAAGACGGGGGCGGTGGCTGGTTGGGTCCATAGCACCAAGAAAAAGAAACACAGTGGGAGGAGGGGGAAGGCGGACCTGGTCGGTGGGGGGGGGTCGGCTCCGGCTGCGGCTCCTTCTCCGGCCAGCTGCCTCCTCTCCGGCCACCATCGCGTGCAGCCACAGAGAGATTAAATCAGGGAGAGAGAGATAGAGAGTAGAGAGAGATCGGAGATGATAGAGGAAGAGATCGGAGAGGGTAAGGGGTCGAGTCCGGGTTTTAAAAAGGGGGAAAGGGGATGGCCGGTAGGGTAGGGGGCGGCGCCGACGAAAATCGGAGCGGGATCCGGGGCGGCGGCCGGCGGGATTCGGGGCGGAATCCGGGGCGGCGGCCGGCGAGATTCGCGGCGGGATTCGCGGGCATCGGGAGGCGAATGGGTTAGGGTCGGGTCGGATTGGGTTGGGTGGGGGGATGGAGAGAGAGATTCGAGAGAGGAGAGAGTGATCGTGTGAAGGGGAGGAGAGAGAGAGATTGATCGCCTGAGAGAGAGGGAGAGAAAGAGAGAGAGGGACAGGGGCTTTGGGGTCGGGTTCGGGTATGGGTGAGGAGTTAGGGGGTGGGTTTGGGTTTGAGAGAGAAAGAGAGAGGGAGAGAGGTGGATGGGGTTGGGGTTGGGTACGGGTTCGGGTTAGGAATTAGGATGGGGATGGGTTTTGGGTTTTAATTTAATTTATTTTTTTTTTGTTTAGTTATGTCTCTTTTTTTTTTTTTTTTTTTTTTAAACTGGTCGAGCCCGACTCGCGCCAAGCCCGACTCGCCCTTGACTCGAGTCTCGCGGAGACGAGCCAGTGCGCGAACCTCGACGGTTCCGACAGACTAGCCACAATATTTAATTTATTATTAAAATTACTAAAAATAACCTTCGTGTTACGCCTCGATATACGTGCTCCCAAGCTCGTGCCTCCAAGGTAGCCTCACGACCCGTACCCGGGACCTACTGCCTGGTCCCGCTCGAGTACAACAAACAGCATTACAGCCAATGAAAACTATGACGTTAAAATAATATTTAAATCAAATCGGGCTGCCCGGAGCGAAAACACACTGGGGCACCGGTCATTACATCCTACCCACCTTAATAGAATTTTCGTCCCGAAAATTTAATTACTAAACTGATGTTATAATCCCACCTACATATACTACAAAAGTAACGAAGACGAATTCATAATTGCCACTTTATCCTTTCTAATACTGCCCTCGAGGAGTTCAATCAATACACCAATCATACCTAAAAGGAAAGTCCCTGCCACTGGCTAGACTACTACCCGAACTTATACAATCGAGTCACATAATTATTAGGATAGGATTAGAACATTAGGCGCTCGTGGAGCTCACACAAGGCATAATGTCCAATCATGGTCCTAACTATTATGGACTAATAAAATTTTCGTGACTTCTGATTATTCCCTTTTCTGGATAAGGAGCGTCCCCCTTATTCAAAAGTGAGGTAGCAATCCGATTCACGAAACAAGATCACGAGACATTAGCAGCTAACGATACTAACATGGAAACGTATTTCCTACAAATAAACATATACCTATACACCTATAGAATTGAATTGAAGACAACTAGATGAGTCGAACTAGTACCCCTAGACTTAAATCCTATAAGATTCCTCTCCGAAGCAAACACGTCTATACCTATACCACCACTACTAGCCCATTAACTTACGAAGAAAACACAACTAAGATACAAATTGGACATCCCGATATACATACTGACTAACCGATACGATGTTGAATCCAAGATAACAGAATTACGCCACATACTAACAAGAGTAAGGGGAAAATAACGATGAATTGAAAATATTGATACTCGTTGAAACAAATCAACACCAGTATACCCAACTATGCTATTGGGGTACGACTTGGAAACCTTCTAAAGGGTACACTATGGTACCCGAACCAGGTAAGGAGGAAACTCACTACCTGAGTAAAAAAACAGAAAGAAACCGAAAACTAAGATACGACATAACACACACTATACAACTAGGTGACTAGTCCCAAACTAAAGCAACTCTGATTACATTGAAGAAACCACATACTAGAAGCCTAATGGCCAACTATCGCAAAGTATTAAATCCTTACCCTAAATGAAACGAGTTAGTTAGACAGAGACCTGAGAAATATGAAAAGAGTGAGAATAAGAGGACCGAGACCATTGGAAACAACTTGAAGCAAATCCAGACAAAACTAGCTAGACCCAAGTAAGACGACTTAGCGTGACAAGGACCACGAAGAAACTATCATAATTCCGAACCACTAAGTACCAATGAAAATTTGGTCAGGAGAACTACGACGATAAAAGTTATTAGATCCGGTAAGCAACTAAACAAACCAGGGTGAAACAACTAAAAAAAAGAATATTCTTCCTAATCGATAAAGTGTTTCCAAATTCCATATATATAAAAAATGTCCTTGACATAGGCTCTAATCATTTATCCAGTAGTCAACTATCTCAGTTCCAACTTGACATCACTGCTATCTGGCCAGTGCACGCTTTACCGCGAGTTCCAACAGGAACTGCGTAACTAGCTGCCAAAGTTCCGATTGGGAACAGTGCAAGCTCTGCCAGCTGCCAAAGGTTCCGAAGAAACAGTGCACGCTCTGCCGCAAGTTCCAACAGGAACTGCGTAACTAGCTGCCAAAGTTCCGATTGGGAACAGTGCAAACTCTGCCGCAAGTTTCAACAGGAACTGCGAAACCAACCGCCAAAGCCTCCGAAGAGTCGGTGCGTATGTATCCGCCAAATCCTCCGAAGAGAAAGTGCGTAGCCGCCAAAGCCTCCGAAGAGTCAGTGCGTATGTATCCGCCAAATCCTCCGAAGAGAAAATGCGTAGCCGCCAAAGCCTCCGAAGAGTCAGTGCGTATATATCCGCCAAATCCTCCGAAGAGAAAGTGCGTAGCCGCCAAAGCCTCCAAAGAGTCAGTGCGTATGTATCCGCCAAATCCTCCGAAGAGAAAGTGCGTAGCCGCCAAAGCCTCCGAAGAGTCAGTGCGTATGTATCCGCCAAATCCTCCGAAGAGAAAATGCGTAGCCGCCAAAGCCTCCGAAGAGTCAGTGCGTAGCCTTACAATGTCCTCTACCGGACAGTCATAATCCACCGCCAAAGTTCCCGAGGAACAGTGCGTACCCTGCCGCGAGGGTCTCTTTCAAGGCATTCCGATATCTACTAAGCACATGAACTCAAACCACTACCTGGGATTTCCATCTCCTGGTATACTCTTTGAAACCACTATCCCCTGGGTCATCATCACTACTCATAGGATTTATTTTAAAATGACATATAAGCTTTATACCAGCCCATGACACACCAGAGAAAATTATTAAGAAGATTATACCTAGAACTAAATAATGGATGATCCTAAAAATACCGACTAGGCCTCTAATACTAATGGTCGATGTAGAATCAAGGAGTCCTAAGATACCGGCTAGGTCTCTAGTGCTAAGGGTCAACGAAGATTAAGGAGTCACAAAATACCAGCTAGGTTTCTAATACTAAAGTTTAGCAGAAAATAATAGCTAACAAAAAGAGGACCTCACAACCATGCCGATGTACATCTTTCCAAACATATTCGATCATACATTCATCTTCCAAAATCAAATAACCATATTACTAATTAAAATTCAATATCCAGTTCTTAGTCAACTCGCCACCAGGCCCACATCTAGCAAATCCAAATAAACATTAGACTCCAAATAAAAACTCCGTGATTGACTCAAACACTATCCTTGGTTAAGATATTCTAGGTGATTCCTACCTGAGTCATCACGGCTAGCTCTGTACCTAAACACTAAGGTCCGGAGGTAAACATATCCCTATCAATCCCTATCAAGTCTTGATCAATCAAATACTCAAGTATGGACAATTTCTTAATCACAAATCAATTTCTCCAACCTATCCAATTCTACAATAAACCATATATTTTCATCCTTAGATACACACACTAAGCCATCACTAACTATTCTAAGAGATACTAACAAATCAGTCTCCCGACTATCTTTAGAATCACCCTAGCACTATTACAGCCTAAACTTCCATTAAAATAACACAGAAAACATCCTAATGAAACCCCTAGGAACATATCCCTAAGCTCTGATACCAGCTGTCACGCCCCAGAAATCCGGAACCGACTCCTGGGGTGTGAAATAAGGAAAACCAAGGGATTTAGGGTTTGGTCGACTAACCATGCCAATTAGGGTTTCTCACAGGGCTGTGACTCTCTCATAATTGAAGAAAGAGAAGGGAGAAACAAGAAATATTTTAAAACTTAATTTTTATGAAAATATTTTTATTTTAAAAGAAAGCAGAGAAATAAAATTTTTGTCGATAGAAAGATGGCCACGCTCGACCTTCAACCGGGTTATCCTCTCAGCATGTGTGGCCTGTCGGCGCCACTACCTGCTGACAAGAATCCCTCTAAGGGAGCACGGGACTCGAGCCTCCGACGGCGAGCTAGGAATCTCACCCTCTCCCTGACACTCAGCACACTGGTCTAGGGGTCCTATCTACAGGGCTAATCAATTAGGCCATTTAGATACTTATATTTTCACTGTGAACTACCCTAGGCTTGTGGCCTTAAGGAGAGGCCTACCCAAAATAACTCCAGCTGTATCAATGCTTCTAACAATTAACTAATCTTAAACTAACTGATTCTTATACAAAATCCACCCATTACATTACCACAAAACTACATACCAAAATAAAATACTACTGAAACCCTAAAACTGCCTCCGGCCTCCCACTGCTACTCCCGAACCTCTGGACCTGCAGGAGAGTCTACTCGTGGGAAAGAGTAGCCCCCAATGGGAAATTGGGAGATTAGCCAAATTAATGGCTAGTGACATCCTATAGTCTTTAATAATATGAGACGACATATTTAATTGAATTAAATTACAGAAGCAGTTCAAAGTTTACAGAAGGTTAACCTAAGCCTATCAATAATCTATGTTCGCATGCAATTCCTACTGTCACTAGGTTATCTACCATACAGTCCGTTAAATATACTACATGTAGTGCTTAATTATGAATTCCAATATAAATCATATCTCCTAAAGTGAGCACCGGATAATTTGTTTATCCTGTCCTCGGTCGGGCATTACTACCGGGCCTTCTATATCGATGTAGAGGGTCAATTCTCCCGCCGTGCATCCACCATGCACAAATCATCCAGATAATTATAAGATATTTTCCATCTTTCACGGTGGAGCTCTACCGCTCCACTTGCGTTACTTTGGGGCTTCAATCACCCCGGGACAGAGTTGCTAGGCCAATCCCTACTAAAGGGCTACTCCTATTGGCTTTACCACAACCCTTGCCCGTGATCCCCTAGCCCACTGGTCTTCGGCTGTGCGTGCAGGGTGGTTCACGTCCCTTGCGCGCACGAGGTCCAAATCTTTCCACATGATAGATTATTATAATAATAAAATAGCTTTGACGTTTTACCCCGGGATTCGCACCGCACTCACAACCCATGCATTACGATAAGCCTAAATTACTCTCACCCGTATTCCCGTGTACCCAGGTCTTCACACTCCACTTAGGAGGGTGGGACCCGATAATTATTATTTAATTATTAATTAGCAAAACTTAAGGGAATTCCTACTTACGGTGTCCAAGCAATCAGCATAAAGATTTATTATTTAATTACTAATATTCTTAAGCATGCGTCGCCGGACTCGCGACTCCGCATGTAAGGCGGGGTCCATTCGACCACATGCGGCGATGTCCGGCGGGACCCGCATGTATCGTTATGGATACCTACCTTTAATCATTCTCATTTCCCACTATTAAAGACCATGCAAAGAAAGTAGATGTCACCTGGTTGTCGAACACGAGCTTCTGCGATGCGACCTCCGCTCCGTCTCCGTCTGGGTCAACACAGCTCTGAACTGTCAAACACACACACCGGCCTAAGGTCATTGCTTGCTACCAAGAAATACGGGTTTAGGCCCGAGTTAGTCGAGCCGAGAATTTGTGTCATCGGACGCCGGTCTACTGGCACGCAAAACGATGCCCCAATGGCACCATCTTAAATAGTCGACGTTGTCGAAGCCAATGGTCGTACTAGGGTCTACTTGCACTAATCCGACTAAACGGTTGGACCCACGTCGAGAATTGGTGAAATCGGCAAAGCCGATCATGGTCAGGCTTGATCTATCGAAAGAGGGGTTTACGCGGGAATCGCACTGGTGGATCTCCTAGTGCACCATTGCCGCCAAGAGGGTTTGTCTCAAGTGTGACCGGATTATCCCCGCATAATAGCACCCTAACACATCTTCAAATTTCTAATATGCGCACACTAACATCGTATAAGCTACTGGTTTGGCAGGTCGACTCTAGGTCAAAAGTACATGGTCCGGGATAGTCTGGGATCATCTCGATAAGGTTCAGAAGTGTCGATGGCCATGATTTATGCATCGCACGTGTGTCTCGATCAGAGTCTAACAAGTTGCAAACAAATATGCATTGCCTCTAGGAATTAAAAAGGAATTAAGAATGACTTGCCTTGTGGTTGTGTTGCACAGGCTGTTGTGCCATAGGAATGGAAAATGGTGCGGTTGCTATGATCCCAACTAATGGCTTTGCCCGGTCGAGCTCCGGGGTCAGCTATGATTAATGCTTGGAAGGTCAGGAAGGATCCGATCAACACAACATGGTCGTGGTTGCGATTAACATAAATGGGGAAAGTTCAAGGGTTGCGAAGCCCAAATCGGCTAAGCCTATCATGGTTGGGTTGTGCTCGGTCAAGGTGGTCGGAGGCCACCTACTGCCTGGCCGCCACCAACCAATCCATCGACAGCCATCGCAGAAAGGTGAGGGAAAAGAGAGAGAAAAAGAAGAAAATAGGGGGCCTGTGCTTGTCGGGCTTCGCCGGCTGCACAGTCGCCGGCAATATGCCGGTGGCCATGGCTGCGACCAAGCAAAAAGGCAAGACGGGGGCGGTGGCTGGTTGGGTCCATAGCACCAAGAAAAAGAAACACAGTGGGAGGAGGGGGAAGGCGGACCTGGTCGGTGGGGGGGGGTCGGCTCCGGCTGCGGCTCCTTCTCCGGCCAGCTGCCTCCTCTCCGGCCACCATCGCGTGCAGCCACAGAGAGATTAAATCAGGGAGAGAGAGATAGATAGTAGAGAGAGATCGGAGATGATAGAGGAAGAGATCGGAGAGGGTAAGGGGTCGAGTCCGGGTTTTAAAAAGGGGGAAAGGGGATGGCCGGTAGGGTAGGGGGCGGCGCCGACGAAAATCGGAGCGGGATCCGGGGCGGCGGCCGGCGGGATTCGGGGCGGAATCCGGGGCGGCGGCCGGCGAGATTCGCGGCGGGATTCGCGGGCATCGGGAGGCGAATGGGTTAGGGTCGGGTCGGATTGGGTTGGGTGGGGGGATGGAGAGAGAGATTCGAGAGAGGAGAGAGTGATCGTGTGAAGGGGAGGAGAGAGAGAGATTGATCGCCTGAGAGAGAGGGAGAGAAAGAGAGAGAGGGACAGGGGCTTTGGGGTCGGGTTCGGGTATGGGTGAGGAGTTAGGGGGTGGGTTTGGGTTTGAGAGAGAAAGAGAGAGGGAGAGAGGTGGATGGGGTTGGGGTTGGGTACGGGTTCGGGTTAGGAATTAGGATGGGGATGGGTTTTGGGTTTTAATTTAATTTATTTTTTTTTTGTTTAGTTATGGCTCTTTTTTTTTTTTTTTTTTTTTAAACTGGTCGAGCCCGACTCGCGCCAAGCCCGACTCGCCCTTGACTCGAGTCTCGCGGAGACGAGCCAGTGCGCGAACCTCGACGGTTCCGACAGACTAGCCACAATATTTAATTTATTATTAAAATTACTAAAAATAACCTTCGTGTTACGCCTCGATATACGTGCTCCCAAGCTCGTGCCTCCAAGGTAGCCTCACGACCCGTACCCGGGACCTACTGCCTGGTCCCGCTCGAGTACAACAAACAGCATTACAGCCAATGAAAACTATGACGTTAAAATAATATTTAAATCAAATCGTGCTGCCCGGAGCGAAAACACACTGGGGCACCGGTCATTACATCCTACCCACCTTAATAGAATTTTCGTCCCGAAAATTTAATTACTAAACTGATGTTATAATCCCACCTACATATACTACAAAAGTAACGAAGACGAATTCATAATTGCCACTTTATCCTTTCTAATACTGCCCTCGAGGAGTTCAATCAATACACCAATCATACCTAAAAGGAAAGTCCCTGCCACTGGCTAGACTACTACCCGAACTTATACAATCGAGTCACATAATTATTAGGATAGGATTAGAACATTAGGCGCTCGTGGAGCTCACACAAGGCATAATGTCCAATCATGGTCCTAACTATTATGGACTAATAAAATTTTCGTGACTTCTGATTATTCCCTTTTCTGGATAAGGAGCGTCCCCCTTATTCAAAAGTGAGGTAGCAATCCGATTCACGAAACAAGATCACGAGACATTAGCAGCTAACGATACTAACATGGAAACGTATTTCCTACAAATAAACATATACCTATACACCTATAGAATTGAATTGAAGACAACTAGATGAGTCGAACTAGTACCCCTAGACTTAAATCCTATAAGATTCCTCTCCGAAGCAAACACGTCTATACCTATACCACCACTACTAGCCCATTAACTTACGAAGAAAACACAACTAAGATACAAATTGGACATCCCGATATACATACTGACTAACCGATACGATGTTGAATCCAAGATAACAGAATTACGCCACATACTAACAAGAGTAAGGGGAAAATAACGATGAATTGAAAATATTGATACTCGTTGAAACAAATCAACACCAGTATACCCAACTATGCTATTGGGGTACGACTTGGAAACCTTCTAAAGGGTACACTATGGTACCCGAACCAGGTAAGGAGGAAACTCACTACCTGAGTAAAAAAACAGAAAGAAACCGAAAACTAAGATACGACATAACACACACTATACAACTAGGTGATTAGTCCCAAACTAAAGCAACTCTGATTACATTGAAGAAACCACATACTAGAAGCCTAATGGCCAACTATCGCAAAGTATTAAATCCTTACCCTAAATGAAACGAGTTAGTTAGACAGAGACCTGAGAAATATGAAAAGAGTGAGAATAAGAGGACCGAGACCATTGGAAACAACTTGAAGCAAATCCAGACAAAACTAGCTAGACCCAAGTAAGACGACTTAGCGTGACAAGGACCACGAAGAAACTATCATAATTCCGAACCACTAAGTACCAATGAAAATTTGGTCAGGAGAACTACGACGATAAAAGTTATTAGATCCGGTAAGCAACTAAACAAACCAGGGTGAAACAACTAAAAAAAAGAATATTCTTCCTAATCTATAAAGTGTTTCCAAATTCCATATATATAAAAAATGTCCTTGACATAGGCTCTAATCATTTATCCAGTAGTCAACTATCTCAGTTCCAACTTGACATCACTGCTATCTGGCCAGTGCACGCTTTACCGCGAGTTCCAACAGGAACTGCGTAACTAGCTGCCAAAGTTCTGATTGGGAACAGTGCAAGCTCTGCCAGCTGCCAAAGTTTCCGAAGAAACAGTGCACGCTCTGCCGCAAGTTCCAACAGGAACTGCGTAACTAGCTGCCAAAGTTCCGATTGGGAACAGTGCAAACTCTGCCGCAAGTTTCAACAGGAACTGCGAAACCAACCGCCAAAGCCTCCGAAGAGTCGGTGCGTATGTATCCGCCAAATCCTCCGAAGAGAAAGTGCGTAGCCGCCAAAGCCTCCGAAGAGTCAGTGCGTATGTATCCGCCAAATCCTCCGAAGAGAAAATGCGTAGCCGCCAAAGCCTCCGAAGAGTCAGTGCGTATATATCCGCCAAATCCTCCGAAGAGAAAGTGCGTAGCCGCCAAAGCCTCCAAAGAGTCAGTGCGTATGTATCCGCCAAATCCTCCGAAGAGAAAGTGCGTAGCCGCCAAAGCCTCCGAAGAGTCAGTGCGTATGTATCCGCCAAATCCTCCGAAGAGAAAATGCGTAGCCGCCAAAGCCTCCGAAGAGTCAGTGCGTAGCCTTACAATGTCCTCTACCGGACAGTCATAATCCACCGCCAAAGTTCCCGAGGAACAGTGCGTACCCTGCCGCGAGGGTCTCTTTCAAGGCATTCCGATATCTACTAAGCACATGAACTCAAACCACTACCTGGGATTTCCATCTCCTGGTATACTCTTTGAAACCACTATCCCCTGGGTCATCATCACTACTCATAGGATTTATTTTAAAATGACATATAAGCTTTATACCAGCCCATGACACACCAGAGAAAATTATTAAGAAGATTATACCTAGAACTAAATAATGGATGATCCTAAAAATACCGACTAGGCCTCTAATACTAATGGTCGATGTAGAATCAAGGAGTCCTAAGATACCGGCTAGGTCTCTAGTGCTAAGGGTCAACGAAGATTAAGGAGTCACAAAATACCGGCTAGGTTTCTAATACTAAAGTTTAGCAGAAAATAATAGCTAACAAAAAGAGGACCTCACAACCATGCCGATGTACATCTTTCCAAACATATTCGATCATACATTCATCTTCCAAAATCAAATAACCATATTACTAATTAAAATTCAATATCCAGTTCTTAGTCAACTCGCCACCAGGCCCACATCTAGCAAATCCAAATAAACATTAGACTCCAAATAAAAACTCCGTGATTGACTCAAACACTATCCTTGGTTAAGATATTCTAGGTGATTCCTACCTGAGTCATCACGGCTAGCTCTGTACCTAAACACTAAGGTCCGGAGGTAAACATATCCCTATCAATCCCTATCAAGTCTTGATCAATCAAATACTCAAGTATGAACAATTTCTTAATCACAAATCAATTTCTCCAACCTATCCAATTCTACAATAAACCATATATTTTCATCCTTAGATACACACACTAAGCCATCACTAACTATTCTAAGAGATACTAACAAATCAGTCTCCCGACTATCTTTAGAATCACCCTAGCACTATTACAGCCTAAACTTCCATTAAAATAACACAGAAAACATCCTAATGAAACCCCTAGGAACATATCCCTAAGCTCTGATACCAGCTGTCACGCCCCAGAAATCCGGAACCGACTCCTGGGGTGTGAAATAAGGAAAACCAAGGGATTTAGGGTTTGGTCGACTAACCATGCCAATTAGGGTTTCTCACAGGGCTGTGACTCTCTCATAATTGAAGAAAGAGAAGGGAGAAACAAGAAATATTTTAAAACTTAATTTTTATGAAAATATTTTTATTTTAAAAGAAAGCAGAGAAATAAAATTTTTGTCGATAGAAAGATGGCCACGCTCGACCTTCAACCGGGTTATCCTCTCAGCATGTGTGGCCTGTCGGCGCCACTACCTGCTGACAAGAATCCCTCTAAGGGAGCACGGGACTCGAGCCTCCGACGGCGAGCTAGGAATCTCACCCTCTCCCTGACACTCAGCACACTGGTCTAGGGGTCCTATCTACAGGGCTAATCAATTAGGCCATTTAGATACTTATATTTTCACTGTGAACTACCCTAGGCTTGTGGCCTTAAGGAGAGGCCTACCCAAAATAACTCCAGCTGTATCAATGCTTCTAACAATTAACTAATCTTAAACTAACTGATTCTTATACAAAATCCACCCATTACATTACCACAAAACTACATACCAAAATAAAATACTACTGAAACCCTAAAACTGCCTCCGGCCTCCCACTGCTACTCCCGAACCTCTGGACCTGCAGGAGAGTCTACTCGTGGGAAAGAGTAGCCCCCAATGGGAAATTGGGAGATTAGCCAAATTAATGGCTAGTGACATCCTATAGTCTTTAATAATATGAGACGACATATTTAATTGAATTAAATTACAGAAGCAGTTCAAAGTTTACAGAAGGTTAACCTAAGCCTATCAATAATCTATGTTCGCATGCAATTCCTACTGTCACTAGGTTATCTACCATACAGTCCGTTAAATATACTACATGTAGTGCTTAATTATGAATTCCAATATAAATCATATCTCCTAAAGTGAGCACCGGATAATTTGTTTATCCTGTCCTCGGTCGGGCATTACTACCGGGCCTTCTATATCGATGTAGAGGGTCAATTCTCCCGCCGTGCATCCACCATGCACAAATCATCCAGATAATTATAAGATATTTTCCATCTTTCACGGTGGAGCTCTACCGCTCCACTTGCGTTACTTTGGGGCTTCAATCACCCCGGGACAGAGTTGCTAGGCCAATCCCTACTAAAGGGCTACTCCTATTGGCTTTACCACAACCCTTGCCCGTGATCCCCTAGCCCACTGGTCTTCGGCTGTGCGTGCAGGGTGGTTCACGTCCCTTGCGCGCACGAGGTCCAAATCTTTCCACATGATAGATTATTATAATAATAAAATAGCTTTGACGTTTTACCCCGGGATTCGCACCGCACTCACAACCCATGCATTACGATAAGCCTAAATTACTCTCACCCGTATTCCCGTGTACCCAGGTCTTCACACTCCACTTAGGAGGGTGGGACCCGATAATTATTATTTAATTATTAATTAGCAAAACTTAAGGGAATTCCTACTTACGGTGTCCAAGCAATCAGCATAAAGATTTATTATTTAATTACTAATATTCTTAAGCATGCGTCGCCGGACTCGCGACTCCGCATGTAAGGCGGGGTCCATTCGACCACATGCGGCGATGTCCGGCGGGACCCGCATGTATCGTTATGGATACCTACCTTTAATCATTCTCATTTCCCACTATTAAAGACCATGCAAAGAAAGTAGATGTCACCTGGTTGTCGAACACGAGCTTCTGCGATGCGACCTCCGCTCCGTCTCCGTCTGGGTCAACACAGCTCTGAACTGTCAAACACACACACCGGCCTAAGGTCATTGCTTGCTACCAAGAAATACGGGTTTAGGCCCGAGTTAGTCGAGCCGAGAATTTGTGTCATCGGACGCCGGTCTACTGGCACGCAAAACGATGCCCCAATGGCACCATCTTAAATAGTCGACGTTGTCGAAGCCAATGGTCGTACTAGGGTCTACTTGCACTAATCCGACTAAACGGTTGGACCCACGTCGAGAATTGGTGAAATCGGCAAAGCCGATCATGGTCAGGCTTGATCTATCGAAAGAGGGGTTTACGCGGGAATCGCACTGGTGGATCTCCTAGTGCACCATTGCCGCCAAGAGGGTTTGTCTCAAGTGTGACCGGATTATCCCCGCATAATAGCACCCTAACACATCTTCAAATTTCTAATATGCGCACACTAACATCGTATAAGCTACTGGTTTGGCAGGTCGACTCTAGGTCAAAAGTACATGGTCCGGGATAGTCTGGGATCATCTCGATAAGGTTCAGAAGTGTCGATGGCCATGATTTATGCATCGCACGTGTGTCTCGATCAGAGTCTAACAAGTTGCAAACAAATATGCATTGCCTCTAGGAATTAAAAAGGAATTAAGAATGACTTGCCTTGTGGTTGTGTTGCACAGGCTGTTGTGCCATAGGAATGGAAAATGGTGCGGTTGCTATGATCCCAACTAATGGCTTTGCCCGGTCGAGCTCCGGGGTCAGCTATGATTAATGCTTGGAAGGTCAGGAAGGATCCGATCAACACAACATGGTCGTGGTTGCGATTAACATAAATGGGGAAAGTTCAAGGGTTGCGAAGCCCAAATCGGCTAAGCCTATCATGGTTGGGTTGTGCTCGGTCAAGGTGGTCGGAGGCCACCTACTGCCTGGCCGCCACCAACCAATCCATCGACAGCCATCGCAGAAAGGTGAGGGAAAAGAGAGAGAAAAAGAAGAAAATAGGGGGCCTGTGCTTGTCGGGCTTCGCCGGCTGCACAGTCGCCGGCAATATGCCGGTGGCCATGGCTGCGACCAAGCAAAAAGGCAAGACGGGGGCGGTGGCTGGTTGGGTCCATAGCACCAAGAAAAAGAAACACAGTGGGAGGAGGGGGAAGGCGGACCTGGTCGGTGGGGGGGGGTCGGCTCCGGCTGCGGCTCCTTCTCCGGCCAGCTGCCTCCTCTCCGGCCACCATCGCGTGCAGCCACAGAGAGATTAAATCAGGGAGAGAGAGATAGAGAGTAGAGAGAGATCGGAGATGATAGAGGAAGAGATCGGAGAGGGTAAGGGGTCGAGTCCGGGTTTTAAAAAGGGGGAAAGGGGATGGCCGGTAGGGTAGGGGGCGGCGCCGACGAAAATCGGAGCGGGATCCGGGGCGGCGGCCGGCGGGATTCGGGGCGGAATCCGGGGCGGCGGCCGGCGAGATTCGCGGCGGGATTCGCGGGCATCGGGAGGCGAATGGGTTAGGGTCGGGTCGGATTGGGTTGGGTGGGGGGATGGAGAGAGAGATTCGAGAGAGGAGAGAGTGATCGTGTGAAGGGGAGGAGAGAGAGAGATTGATCGCCTGAGAGAGAGGGAGAGAAAGAGAGAGAGGGACAGGGGCTTTGGGGTCGGGTTCGGGTATGGGTGAGGAGTTAGGGGGTGGGTTTGGGTTTGAGAGAGAAAGAGAGAGGGAGAGAGGTGGATGGGGTTGGGGTTGGGTACGGGTTCGGGTTAGGAATTAGGATGGGGATGGGTTTTGGGTTTTAATTTAATTTATTTTTTTTTTGTTTAGTTATGTCTCTTTTTTTTTTTTTTTTTTTTTTAAACTGGTCGAGCCCGACTCGCGCCAAGCCCGACTCGCCCTTGACTCGAGTCTCGCGGAGACGAGCCAGTGCGCGAACCTCGACGGTTCCGACAGACTAGCCACAATATTTAATTTATTATTAAAATTACTAAAAATAACCTTCGTGTTACGCCTCGATATACGTGCTCCCAAGCTCGTGCCTCCAAGGTAGCCTCACGACCCGTACCCGGGACCTACTGCCTGGTCCCGCTCGAGTACAACAAACAGCATTACAGCCAATGAAAACTATGACGTTAAAATAATATTTAAATCAAATCGGGCTGCCCGGAGCGAAAACACACTGGGGCACCGGTCATTACACGAATCGCAAGGAGTTATGGGATCGCACTCATGTTAAGGCTGATGGGACCTCTGCGAACTCGTATACCCAGAAGATCACAGTAATTGCTTTTGATATTAGTTATCAATTTCTTCAATTTATATTCTCGTTATCTTCAAGCTAGTCCACTTACATTGTTTTTAATCTCTTATACATTGCATAGTCGGATGGATGCGTTGATAGAGCAGTCCAGATAGACTTCCGAGACTGTGGATGATGACGCAATATTCCAGGAAGTCCTTGGTCCAGAAAGTCGAGGCCGCATACGGGGCCAGGGGAGGGGCATCACACATCATGAGTACTTCAGTTACCAGTCATCGCAACAAGAGATACAGAAGGAGATAACCACCCTCCTTTCAGAGCACGAGAAGCTCCATTCAGTGCACAAGGAACTGCGGTCAGCGCACGAGGAGTTGATCTTGAGGTGTAGGCGCTTGGCAGATGAGAACCGACGGTTGAGTGAAGTCGTTAATGGACTACAAGTAAATTTTCATGATCTTAGGCAGATGTTTCATCGGGTGCGTTTAGTGAATGTAATTGTTACTAATCTTCATAAGAATTTCAACTTCATAAATATTTATCATTTTGTGATTTGATTTTGTAGGATACCTTTGCATCCATGTCTTCACAAATGCCACTCTCATATGCCATATCAACAACAAACCTTCACACAGATGCTAAATAGTGGTTTTTTGCCTCCAGCTCCACATCCTCCGTGTCCAGACGGCTTTGACCCACCCCTCACCACATCCTCCACGGTACATTTGTTTCCCTGAAAACCAGTTAGTAATATGCATACATAACTCTATATATGTAAGTATTTCAGATTTGAGGGTCTGGCATCAAAGCCGTCCTGAAGTGTGTAATTGGGTCGAGTGCAATTCATGCATCGAGAATGCATGCCATTAATGGATGGCTGTGAGACCATCATGCCACGACGCCGGATAATTTTTGAATAAAAACGAGTAAATTGGTCTTCTTTGCACGTTAATTAAGTAGGTAGCTGATTGTAACTACAAAATGAATCTTAACTTTTAAGCCCTAGCATATAAATAACACATCCACTGTTCACATAGGATGCTGATCACAACTTTGTCATGAGACTGAGCTATCCAAACTAATTGATGCATTGTCATAAAGTTTTTATATTTAATGGATTACTGTTAGTACTGGATTTAGTTGTAAAAATAATGCTTTGGATTGGTATGCAAGACTCGATCATTTTGGATGGATTTACTTAGCTAGTACTGAATTTAGTTGGAAAAATGGGATGTTATGGATTTTACATGTTGGATATGTATGAATCGATATTTGGTGGCTTTTGCTGCCGTATGTATCAGTTGTTTACTTTATTGTCAGTATAAATAAATTTGATTAACTTATTGCTTCGATATCTATACCAAACCCAATTGAGAATCGTGTCGGGTGCGGTTGATATAGGTTCTGGATGGTGCGATCGTGCCATTTATGTGTAAGAGTGGGATATCTATTTCAATCATAAAAAAACATGAATTCTAGTGGCCGGGTAATCCAAGTATATCCGGCGGCCACCGTCGCAAAAGACCATTACTGGCGGCCACTGGTCCACTGTCGCAAAAGGCCATTACCAACTGCCACCGTCACAAAATGCCATTAACGGCCATTACCGGCGCTAAAGACCATTACCGGTGCCACCGTCGCAAAAAACCATTACCGGCAATTACTGTCGCAAATGACCATTACCGGTGGCCACCGTCGCAAAAGACCATTACCGGCCATTACCGTCGCAAATGACCATTGCCGGCGGCCACCATTGCAACAGATTATTACCGGCCATTACCTTCGCAAATGACCTATACCGGCAGCCACCGTCCCAAATGGTTTTTTGCGACGGTAGTATATGCAGCCATGATATCGGGCGGCCACACCTCCTTTTATAACTATACCCGGCCCGTAAATGACTGATTTTGCTGTAGGGAAATACCACATATCGGGTGGCATCACATATCGGGGAAAAGAGAAATGCAGAGCAAAGAAAGGGGGAGACGATTATAACATGCATGGAAAAATGATGGGATGCGGAAGCTTAAATAAACCCAAGTGCTGAATTTAAAACATTAAAATCAGATTTCAGCAAAGACTATAATCGCGTATCATCATTCAATCATGCCAAACATATTTAATTTAGAGAAGTTATAAAACTGACAAGATAATACTTAATTTCAGATTCTAATAAACAAGTTCCAGCAATAATAACTAACACAATCTCAAATACAAGCCAAAGTCTCAAGAACAACCAAAGATCTAAACGATAAAATCCTAATGGATGAGATTCTCCAGAAAACCAAATATTTAGGAAACCCTAATGGAAATTCAGCAATAAGGCCGGTTGAAAAAGAAGGTTTATCACACGAAAATATTGAGGAACGATTTCAAACCGTGCTTTGGTCAATGCCGGCGCTATCAGATGCTCCGTTGTTGCAGATGAATGGGCGGAAGAGGGGGCGTGGTCCAGAAGAAATGTTGAAGAAGCCGAGACGAGTTGATCTTTGAAGATGAAGGATCTTCGCGTCGATCTCCCGTGAAGTCGTAGACGAAAGGCGTGGCGACGAGGTAGAAGCTTGCGAGAGGAAGAAGAAGACTAGATGCAAGGATGATTCTTCGGAAGATACTTCGAACAAGCGAACACGCTTCTCTAGGGTTTCAATTCAATTTCATCGTCCTTTTGCAATTAGGGTTTGATGGCTTTATAGGCGATGAAACACAAAAGACACAAAAGGAAAGAAAGAGAGAGAGAGTCCGCGCGGGAGGAGAGAGAGAAGGACGTGGGCATGCTTCCCAAGGCATGCCCGCACGGGTATTGCCACGGTAAAGAGGGGACCGGCCGGGTGAGAGGGGGTTTCGGTTAGGGTTTGGCTCCCTTTTGAATCTCATTCATTGAGATTTTAAGTCGATTTGAGATCCTACGGCTAAAACCCTAACATAGAAATGAGTCAGTTCGGCATTTGTGGCTCGAACCGGATGCGAACATGGCTCGCACCTACCCAAACCAGAAATAAAAAGACAAATAACTAAAGATCTGTCAGTCGGATCGACATGAAATAAGAACCAAAGTCATAGATCTTCGAACGAGCTTTCCACTGATGCAGACGGATTGACGATCAGCTTCCTGGATCTCCGGAGGGGATGAAAATATACGATCAGCTATGAAAATCTGCATGTAGTAGACCTCGTCTGCATCAAGTCCCCCGGACTCAAAAGAACTCGACTCCTGTCGAGTAAGGTCCTGGATCCGGTGGGCTCTCCTGGAAGTAGTCGCAACCTCTGCATCTGCTCGAACTGCCCTCCCAGGTCCGGTGGCCAAGTAATCAGCCTTAAGTATGCATCTACATCTGGCATCCCCTGCCCATCAACGCCAAGCAAAGACCTGAAAGCCAAAACCAATATCCTCCGCGGCACGGTAAGATCGTCAAGATACCCAGATAATTTCATGTGATAATAGGGAGATAGGTTGACATGAAATTCAAATGACATATGAAAGGAAAGGCCGCGGGAGCATAATGTGTTGCGGGTTATCGGCTTGCGCAATAAGCAACGGTTTATTTGAAAGGCCATGGGGTGCGGGTGCAATATGTGTTGCTCAAAGTGGCATGCGCATGTGGCAAAACAAGTGTATTCTAGACTAGGAAGATATGTCATGCCATCATTGTCTGGATGCAGTGAATAAAATAAGAAATTAAATGATTTATCAAGCCGCTTGGTATGACTTCGAAAAAGTAAAAATGATGGGCTTTTTGAAAGCTGAAAGCATGATTCATAAGTACTCTGCATCGAAAAGTGATCAAATATGGCAAAATCTTCTTTAGTGCTTAATTCAACACTTGGGTGATGATATGGATGCACATATGAATGGTCTATGAATGTATAGATGTCCGGCAAATGATGAATGTGAGTGTCATGGATGCCTACAGACACTAAATGCGATGTGCATGCAATGGAATGCAAGATGTTGTCTAATCCCTTCTCAGTTCTTAGTGAATCATATGAACACCCGACTAGATTATCTGCGAATGGTGGTATGGGATGGCTCTGACTCAGAAGAGCTTGAGGTGCGTGGGAACGGTGTCTCCTAAAATACATGGGCCATAAGGTGACGTTGATGTCGTCCTTAAGGAAAGTATAGGTGTTGGCTCGGCCGTAATGTTGTGCATCTCGGTCAAACTGTCATGGACGCCCTAGGATAATATCAGCAACTTCTAAAGGAAGAACATCGCACCAAACCTCATCTCGATATTGCAGCCCAATTGACAACTTTGTCAAACAACAATGAGTCACTAGCTTGCTGGTGGTGTTGTCTAGCCACGACGTTTTGTAAGGGTGAGCCAATGGTTTGACTTTCCACTTCTTGCTCCTAACTACCATTTCATTGATTAAGTTGGTGGTGCAACCTCCATCTATCAAGACACAAAGATCCATGCCATTGACATTGCAGACTATTCGGAATAGCTCGAATCTCTGGTTCTTACAATGTGGCTTTGGGGGTCCTCCACAGAGCTCATGGGATAGCAACGCTTTAGGTGCTTGGGGTGATGGAGATTGGTGAATAACTAACAATGGCGCAGTCACGTCATCTCCCTCCAAGACTAACTCATTGAAGTTTTCACCTTCAGACTCATGACTATCCTCTTCATTATCCGCAAGATTTGTTTGGGGATTGAATTGACGTCGAGGATAATCGGCTGACTTGTGACCCGACTGATTGCACTTGAAACACTTCATCATGCTCGGGTTGGGTCCTAAAACTCCTTTAACCTTCTCGGTGAGTGTAGGAACTGTGTCAGCTACAGGGGAAGGTCCAGGGAGTGGCCTACTCACAGATCCGGATGGTGCCCTAGTGTTGTCATATCGCCGGGACGCAGATCGGGAGTGGTGAGACTCAACTTTCTTAGTCCGTCGGTGTACTTCACTGATCTGATACAAGTCATGAAGGGACACCACCTCTTGAATTGAAAGTTTAAGACCGTTGACGTACCTAGTGATGCTCTGCTCTTCATCTTCATGCAGATCATTGCGAGCTTGGAGCTTGCAGAATTCATTGGTGTAATCGTCCACCAATTTGTGCTCTTGTCGCAGGTTTTGGAACTTTTGGAACATATTCTGTTTGAAATCAGAAGGGAGGAACTTCTGTTGAATCTTTCCCCTCATGTGTGTCCAAGTGGAAATCTTGTCTTTTTCCTTTCTACCCCTAGTGGTCTGCAACTATTTTCACCAGATCAGTGCATGACCTTTCAGTTTGAGACTAACAAACTTGACTTGTTTGTCTTAGGAAATTTCTTTCCACTCAAAATATTGGTCGATTCGCTTGGCCCACTCTAGAAACTCTTCTGGATCCATCATACCCTCAAACTCAGGAATTTCTATTTTGATACCTTGATCCCAGCCCCAATGGGATTTCGATCTCCTATGAGATTTTCTACTTCGCCTATCAGATCCATCAGAGGAACTGACGCTATCACCTCCTGACTCTAGATCGAACTCACTACGCTCTGGAGACGCTCTAGTCCTGTGCTCTCGATGGGGTCGAGGTTGATTTTGGGAATTAGTGAAGGCTAAGGTCAAGGTTTCGATCTGGGTCTGTAGCCTATCCATGTGTTCTTGTTGCCTTATAAAGGCATCTTGCCAAGTACGGGGTGGGGAAGGTCCAGCCATTCTAGATTCTCTAGAAGATGCTATCGATTCACCTCAAAGAGAAAGGTGATCCTAATATGGATGCGCTCACGGGATACTAGTTTTCTAATTAATGCAAGACACAACTAAAATAAAAAGAAGGAAAAATAAAAAAAAATTCAGCAAACACGCGATGATGTAAATGATGCAAGAGGACCGGCCGTTGCATAGGAACGCGACGACTAGTGCGCTCTGATACCAACTTGATGGGATGCAGAAGCTTAAATAAACCCAAGTGCTGAATTTAAAACATTAAAATCATATTTCAGCATATCTTTAATCAAATTTCAGCAACGACTATAATCACGTATCATCATTCAATCATGCCAAACATATTTAATTTAGAGAAGTAATAAAACTGACAAGATAATACTTAATTTCAGATTCTAATAAACAAGTTCCAGCAATAATAACTAACACAATCTCAAATACAAGCCAAAGTCTCAAGAACAACCAAAGATCTAAACGATAAAATCCTAATGGATGAGATTCTCCAGAAAACCAAATATTTAGGAAACCCTAATGGAAATTCAGCAATAAGGCCGGTTGGAAAAGAAAGTTTATCACACGAAAATATTGAGGAACGATTTCAAACCGTGCTTTGGTCAATGTCGACGCTATCAGATGCTCCGTTGTTGCAGATGAATGGGCGGAAGAGGGGCGTGGTCCAGAAGAAAGGTTGAAGAAGCCAAGACGAGTTGATCTTTGAAGATGAAGGATCTCCGCGTCGATCTCCCGCGAAGTCGTAGACGAAAGGCGTGGCGACAAGGTAGAAGCTTGCGAGAGGAAGAAGAAGACTAGATGCAAGGATGATTCTTCGGAAGATACTTCGAACAAGCGAACACGCTTCTCCGTTTTAGGGTTTCAATTCAATTTCATCGTCCTTTTGCAATTAGGGTTTGATGGCTTTATAGGCGATGAAACACAAAAGACACAAGGAAAAAAAGAGAGAGAGAGTCCGCACGGGAGAAGAGAGAGAAGGATGCGGGCACGCTTCCCAAAGCGTGCCCGTACGGGTATTGCCGTGGAAAAGAGGGGACCGGCCGGGTGAGAGGGGGTTTCGGTTAGGGTTTGGCTCCCTTTTGAATCTCATCCATTGAGATTTTAAGTCGATTTGAGATCCTACGGCTAAAACCCTAACATAGAAATGAGTCAGTTCGGCATCTGTGGCTCGAACCGGATGCGAACATGGCTCGCACCTACCCAAACCAGAAATAAAAAGACAAATAACTAAAGATCCGTCAGTCGGATCAACATGAAATAAGAACCAAAGTCATAGATCTTCGAACGAGCTTTCCACTGATGTAGACGGATTGACGATCGGCTTCCTGGATCTCCGGAGAGGATGAAAATACACGATCAGTTGTGAAAATCTGCACGTAGTAGGCCTCATCTGCATCACAAAACCTGGCCTTGAATCATAAAGGGAAATACCATGGGAATTCAGGCTATGGAGATCTCAATCCACAACAGAGCGTATGTCCGTATCACTTGGTCACGTAGCTTGAACCAGGGAGTGTGTGCGTACAATGATCGATTCGGGTCTAGTTTTGCTTGGGTCAGGGTTCGCAATGGAATGAACCACCTTAAAAACATAAAAGAGGTCCCTTAATGGGACAAAAATGCAAACCTACTCCCGTTGGGTTTAGTCCCACATAGACTAGGAGCTAAGCGATCATCTCTTCATATATCCTATGTGGATCTCCCCTTATCAGAGCAAGAATATGGGACAAAAAGGTTATCCAATAATGGTATCAGAGCAGGGTTCCACCCATGCAGCATAAGAATAGTATGTGGTGTACGTCTTCATATGCCCTCTACATAACCACAAGCATCAAGAGGCACCCTTACTACCCTAGAATGAGTTAGTTTCCCAACAATTTGCCACTGACACAATCTACAAAAACCACAAATCTAGATCACCAAATCTAGCCTTTCATGCAACCCTGCACCTCAAATTAAAAGCTCGAAGATGAAGAAGAAAGATACCTAAGTTTGGAGCAGAGATGGTCTTTGGATGCATATTAATTTCATGCCCTCGGCTATCTACTGCCAAGGAAGTAAAATTTAATATATTTTGTGAAATATCATAAAATATATTGCTTCTCCCTCCCACTCAAATTATATATATATATATATATATATATATATATATATATATATATATATATATATATATATATATATATATATATATATATATATATATATATATATATATATATATATATATATATATATATATACACACACACACACACACACACACACACACACACACACACACACACACACACACACACACACACACACACACACATTGCGAATCCTTCTAAACGATAACGGATGAGCAATCCGATACCGAATCATTCTGACCACGTGGGTCAATCTAGATCAATTGCACACGACAATTCTCCGATGAATCGATGCAGAACAAGCAATCCAACACAAATAGAGAAATAGCAAAGTAAGAGAAACAAACATAAAGCAATCAGAGACAGACAGTCAAGAGATTTATGTGGAAACCCTTGTGAGAAAAACCACGAATGAAGACAATCGGACAATTCACTGTCATGAAGAACGAAACAAAGTTACAAGCAAAGCTCAACTCCAACAAGATAAACTCCCTTCGCCGAAGGCATATTTTTCTTCTCCAAACCCTCTCCAAGCATCTCTCAAAGTTTCCTCTTCAATACTCACCAATCCCCAAAACCCTGTACCTTTTTATATACCAAAGGAATATGTTACATATGCATAATTCAATATTCCCCTAAAATAGCCCAATCTGGAATGTCAAATCGTGCTTGACGAGGTATAACCCGTGTTTGTCAGAAACAATCATGTGCATAACCCGGGAAAGTCATGCACATGACTGCCTGTAGGCAAATCCCGTCTTTCTGCTGAAGGACACGTCGACAATCTTGGACTCCAGGTCGTACATACGACCCCTTGGGGACATCAATCGCCCTTTTTCAAGGACACGTCGACTTTATCGGAGGGTCGGGTCATGCACACGACCTTGCATGAATGCTGCATTCGAGTCATATCTTAGCAATCTTCACCTTGGTGAGAGGTCTGAATCCAAATCTGATCATCTTCTCTACCTGCACCCTGACGGTGTAAAAAGATGCATTTTCGGTATCCCAAAACGCATCCCGAAGATGCACCAAAGCACCCCGAATGTGCCAGCACTTCGGAGGTGCAAAAACTCCTCAAATCATCTTGACTAAACTCAGGCAATACGTAAACTTAGTCAATAGAACCACCTTCGTCAACATGTCAGTAGGATTATCATGCGTGAAAATCTTCTTCAAAAAAACCACCATCTTCTTGATATGCTGCCGAATAAAGTAATAATGGATATCAATATGCTTCGTCCGTGAGTGATGGACCTGATCGTTATTCTCCAAGTAGATAGCGCTCTAGCTATTGGAAAACATCTTCATGTTATCTTGCGAAAGACCAAACTCACCCATAATACCTTGGAGCTAAATCGCCTCCTTGGCGCCTTCTCTAATGGCTATGTATTTAGCCTCTATCGTTGACAGTGCAACCGTGTCCTGTAGGAAGGCCATCTAACTCACCGAACCATATGCTAGCTTGAACAAATAATTTATCATAGACCATTGTCCATCTAGATGACCAGCATAATTTGCATTAACATATCCTACTGTATCTCTGACTGACTCACCATCCCACTGAAAAAATAACCCCAAGTTCAGTGTACTCTGAGATACCATAATATTCACTTCACGGCATGCCAATGCTCCTTCTCTGGATCGGTCATGTAACGACTAACCATACTGACCACCTATGCAATATCTGGATGAGTACACACCAAGGCGTACATCAAACTGCCGACTGTGCTCACACACGGCACACGAGCCATGTAAACATACTCGTCATCGATGCTGGGAGACTCTCATGTCGATAGTCAGAAGTGTACAGCAAGGGGGATGCTAACTGCCTTAGCACCATCATCCCATAACGAGAAATCACCTTCTGAAGATAGCTCATCTGCATCAAATGAACTATATCACGCTTCTGATCTATGTGAATATCCATCCCAAGGATTTTCTTTGCACCGCCCAAGTCCTCTATCTTAAATTCATCACCCAACTCAGATTTCAGGACGTCAATATCTAACATGCTCTTTACAGCAATAAGTATGTCATCCATATATAAAAGAAGAAATATAAAAGAATCACACGAAGCTTCCGAAAGTAGACGCAATGATCATACTTGCTTCTGACGTATCCATGATCCCCCATGAATGTGTTGAATTTCTTGTACCACTATCTCGGCGACTGCTTGAGGTTGTACAAGGATTTCCTCAATCGGTACACATGGTCTTCCTTACCTTCCATCATGAACCCCTTAGGCTGCTGCATGTAGATAAGCTCCTCCAACTCATCATGAAAGAATAATGTCTTCACATCTAGCTACTCTAACTCGAGATCAAACAATGCTACCATAGCCAACAAAAGGCGGATAAAGATGTGCTTCACCATAGGTGACCTCGTTGTAGTCAACGCCTTCCGTTTGTAAGTTGCCTTTAGCTACCAATCGCGCCTTGTACCAAATACTGCTTGGAGCCTTCTCTTTTTTGTAAAGCCACTTGCAGCCGATCATTTTTTGCCCTCTGGGTCTCGCAATAATCTCCCAAGTTTGATTCTAGTAAAGAGACTCAATCTCTTCATCCATGGTCACGCCCCACTTAACGTAATCCCTATCTTGGACTGCCTCTTGAAAAGTGATCAGTTTGTCACCATCAATAAAGGTTAGTGCATAAGCAACTAACTTTTCGTACTCATATCTGATTGAAGCTCTGATAGTCCACTTCTGTTTGTCGACTATAATAGACAGCTGCACTGAAACTTGAACTACCTCCTTTGGAGTAGTCACCTCTATTGGAGTAGTCTGCTCTACCTCTGTAGAAACTGTAGGAGCCTATAGCTCCACCTGTAATTGATCACCATGACTTTCACCCTCAAGATCGATATCTAATCTCGGCTTATTGGAAATCTGTAGCTGAGTCTCATCGAAAGTCACATCTCTGCTAGTAATAAAGCTATGCGATTCTGGGCACCCCTTAACTCCGGAAGCATACCCCAAGAATATACCCTTCTTCGCACGTGGATCCAACTTGTTATCTTTAACGTGATAGTAAGCCGGACATCCAAACACTCGCAAGATCGAGTAATCCATCGGTTTACCTGACCAAACCTCTTCTAGAGTCTTCAAAGCAATCGTCGTAGCTGGTGACCAGTTCACCAATTAGCATGTCATGTTCACGGACTTTGCCCAAAACTCTTTACCTAAGCCTGACTCAGAGAGCATGCAGTGTGCTTGCTCGAGTAAAGTCCGATTTATTCTCTCAATGGTGTCATTCTACTATGGTGTCTCCCGGACCATGAAGCATATGGAAATTCCTTCCTCCTCACAGTAGTGCTGGAACTCCTTTGAAGTCTGTGACGTTACTACCTTTCAATCTTCCACTAAAGTAGAAACTGATGCACTACCTATATTAGTGCTGCCAGAAAGAATATAGAGGCTCTTGATCTTGTCACCCTTCATAACGGTCATAATCCCTCGAGATACATTGATAACTCCACCTTGAGCGGTGAACTTGTATCCCAAGAATTCAGAGTACCAAGAAAGATAAGATTTTTCTTCAAATTTGAAATGTGTCGAACTTCGATCAAGGTCCTAACAATGCTATCATGCATACTGATTTTGATTTCTCCTTCGCGATAGTCTTGCATGCAAAATCATTCTCCATCAAAACCGAACCATCATTAACTTTCTGATAGGAGAAGAACCAATCCTGATTATGACATATATGGTAGGAGCAACTAGAATCTAGAATCTACTTATTATTCAGATCCTCTCAAACTATACCCGATAAAACTGCATCATCTGACAGATCCTTCATTCTGTGAGCCTCTTCAGATGACACCTCAGGATGTGCACTCTTCCCAAATGTACACCCCTTTGCTTTTAGCTTAGGGTGGTCAGACTTGATATGACCCCTCTTGTGACAGTAATAGTACATCACATCTTTTCTTGATATAGACTTAGATCTAGACTTTTTCTTGGAAGAGCCCTTATTCTCTGATCTTTCTTTCTCTATAAACAAGCCAGAACCCTCTGCTTGTGACTCCGTAATCGAAAGCTTTTTCCTGACATCATTAAATAGAAGCGTCTCCGTGATTTAATCCAATTCAATTGTCTCCTTCACATAGAACATCATCGTAATGAGATGCTCGTAGCACTCTGGTAAAGAGTAGAGAAAAATAAGGGTTTTATCTTCCTCTTTAATGTCTACTTAATGATTTAATAATTCAGACATGATCCAACTGAAATCATTAAGGTGTTGGTGGATTGAAGCATCTTCCTTCATGCAAAACTTGTAAGGCTGTTGTTTCAAGAACAATCGACTTGTAAAAGACTTTATCAAGTGCCGGCTTTCAAGCTTTGTCCATATCGTCACTACGGAACTTTCATACATGACGAGAAACTTGATCTTCTTTCCCAGACAAGATCGGATTGCGCAACAGGCATGAAGATCAAACTCTTCACAATTCTCCACTGACATATCTGCAGGCTTCGCATTCAAAACATACAAAGCTTTGTAAAGACCCTGTTGAATCAATAGATCTCTGATGCTAACTTGCCATAAGATAAAGTTAGTATTTCCATCAAATTTCTCTACATCAATCTTGAGATTTGATACCTTCTAATGGTTGGTTTCCATGGCAATTGATCAATAACGATGAACCAAGCTCTGATACCAATTTGTTATGAATCCTCCTGGACGATACAGGATAAGCAATCCGATACCGAATCGTTCCGACCACGTAGGTCTATCTAGATCAAATACATAAGACAATTCTTAAATGAATTGATGCAGAATAAGCAATCCAACACAAATAGAGAAAAAATAAAGCAAGAGAGAAACAATCACAAAGCAATCAAAAAGAAAAAGTTGAGAGATTTTATGTAGAAACCTTTGAAGGGAAAAGCCATGGGCAAAGATAATCGAACGATCCACTATCATAAAGAATGAAACGGAGTGACAAGCAACGCCCAGCTCCAATAAGATGAACTCCCTTCGCTGAGAGCACCTCCTTCTTCTCTAAACCCTCTTTATGTCTTTCCAAACCTCTCTCAAAGTTTCCTCTTCAATGCTCTCTAATCTCCAAAACCCTAGACCCCTTCATATACCAAGGGAATAGGTTACATAAGTATAATCCTGAGATTCCCCTCAAATAGCCTAATCTAGAAAGTCAAATTGTGCTTGACTAGGTCTGACCAGTATCGATCAGACACAGCCGTGCGCATGACCTAGGAAAGTTGTGCGCATGACCGCCTGTAGGTGGATCCCGTCGTTCATCTAAAGGACACATCGACAATATCGGGCTCCAAGTTGTGTGCATGACCCTACAGTCGTGCGCACGAGCCCTTGGGGACAGACACTCGTCCTTTTTCAAGAACACGTCGACTTTTTCGGAGGGCCGGGTCGTGCGCACGACTGCTGTAGTCGAGTCATATCTCAACAACAACACACTCAGAGGATAATTCTATGGAGCGATCATCTTAACGTGCAACAAACGTACAATCATGCTATGGAAGTTTTTTTTATTTTTTTAGGGTGATCACCTTACTCTTAATACATGTCAAAAAATCGGCTCAGTCTAAGTCCTCTAGGAGTATCAAAAGTGGTCGATAAAGCAGCTTATTAATTTGACGGTTAAAATGAACGATCGATAGAGCCAAGCATTTTATATATATATATATATATATATATATATATATATATATATATATATATATATATATATATATATATATATATATATATATATATATATATAGAGAGAGAGAGAGAGAGAGAGAGAGATAGAGAGAGAAAGAGAGAGGAATGTTACAGTGAGCTGTGAGCAGAAGGAGAAAATGAGCTACAGCCATTTTGACCATCGTAGAAGTTTTGGAATTTCATGAAAATTGGTGGGTGTGTTTTCTAGGGTAACATGATCATCCTCACCAATTTTTAAGGAATTCCAAAACTTCTAGGGTCATCAAATGGTAGAAGATTTATCTATCATATGCAATAATTGTTAATTTGCTTCTACCATTTGATGACCCTAAAAGTTTAGGAATTCCTTGAAAATTGGTGAGGATGATCATGTTACCCTAGACAACACACCCACCAATTTTCACAAAATTTCAAAACTTCTAGGGTGGTCAAAATGACCGCAACTCATTTTCTCCTTCTGTAGCTCACAGCTCAGTGTAACATTCCTCCCTCTCTCTCTCTCTCTCTCTCTCTCTCTCTCTCTCTCTCTCTCTCTCTCTCTCTCTCTCTCTCTCTCTCTCTCTCTCTTATATATATATATATATATATATATATATATATATATATATATATATATATATATATATATATATATATATATATATATATATATATATATATATATATATATATATATATATATATATATATATATATATATATATATATATATATATATATATATATATATATATATATATATATATATATGCAGGGAGCCTGCACTTGAGGTGTAGCATCGTTGCTGCACCTCTCGTTTGCTTACCTCTCTAGAATTTTTAGAATTTGATGATTTTTGGTGGGTGTGTTTTCTAGGGTAAGGTGATCTTCCTCACCAAAAATCAGTAAATTCTAGAACTTCTACGTCGTCAAATGAGCTAGACAAAATTAATAATTACAATGAACAGTCGATAAATTTTTGAACATTTGATGATCCTAAAAGTTTTAGAATTTACTGATTTTATGTGAGGATGATCACATTACCCTTGAGAACACATCCATCCAAAATTATCAAATTCTAAAACTTTTTGGATGATAAACAACGCCTAAGGTGCAGCAATGATGCTGCACCTTAGGTCTAGGCTCCCTTTTACCTATCTATCTATATATATATATATATATATATATATATATATATATATATATATATATATATATATATATATATATATATATATATATATATATATATATATATATATATATATGTATAGGGGCATGCTATAATGCGGCATGCGGTAAGTGCGGCATCGCATAGTAGCCGTCTGATGCTATATATAGCCGCTGCCTAAAAGTAATGCTAAAAGCGACTAAAACTAGTTTGAGCAAATCATACGACCGGAGAAAAACCTCCCTATTAAATAATTTTGCCCAAAATGAGCACCAATTTTGTCGTATTGTCCAAACTAAGCCCACTATAAAAGTCGTTACTTTTCTAGGCACATTCAAGCGAGAAATCAGCCGCACACGTATATTTAGATATTTTTTGTCCATTTTACCCCTAAAATGCAACTCAGTCTCTTATAGCGGTAGACTTGCAGCCACTGCCCACCACCACAATCGTCATGTCGAACATCGTCGAGCACCGCGATCGCCACTGCCGCCCCTTTAGCCACAACCCTACCTCCCCGCGGTCATCGTCATTAGTACCTATTGTCACTGTCGGTCAACACCGCTATCACCATCACTATTAAAAAAAATTACATGTTTGCGGCAGCCACAAGATTTTGCGGCGGGCACAACTTATGTCGCCATTGTTCAAAAGGAAAAAAAAAATACAAATTCACAGCCGTTGCAACTTTGTTGTGGCAGGCGCAACTTGTGCCATCACCTTTCAAAAGAGAAATTTTTTTTTGCAGGTTTGCGGCAAAGTTGTGGCGGCCGTAAATTGTGCCATCACCGTTCAAAGAAAAAAAAATATTTGCAACTTTGCAGCGAGCAGACATTATGCCTAATTCATCCGAAGTTATCATGGACGTATTGAAGGGGGGAGGAAATGGAGTAACCGTCTTACCTCGGCGAGTAAAATAGGCTCGTGATCCGGATGAACACTCCAAGGCAAGTGTCCATGGAGTTCGTTGGATTTTAGTTTGTTCAATTTATTTTTTTTTAGAATGGATCTTAATTAGGTTCATTTAAATCTTTGTTTTCCATAAATAAGTTGCTCTTCTTCTACTCTTGTATATTCTTTGTTCCCAACTAAAGAAAATCTATCCGCAATAAACTCTTGGGTTGGGACACGGTTTTGAGGCAGACGGCATGTTGAAACAAATTACAATTAAAACTAAGGATAATTTGGTCGGCTCAGTTTGGACAATAAGACAAAGTTGATACTCATTTTGGGCAAAACCTCCCTATTAAAACCGACTTATGTTCAATAGTTTGTTCTTCCTGTGTGAAGGAAACTCGCTATGTTCCTACGTCCCTTTCTAACCGGATATTCTTGGGTCAATGACTCAAATTCTTCTCTGCTTCCAAAAGAAAATTGCTATTCAGCCATCCTTTTCCACCCTGATCAAGCCAGCCTGACGCCCGGCTCCTGATCACAACCGTCTGTTGCACCCAATCCCGACAAGCGGATCACACTCAGTCCGAGGGTGCTGCATGTGATCAGGTGCCACATCAGGATGGAAAACTGGATGGCTGAATAGCAGAGCTCTCCTCCATATAGTCGAGAGCTCGATCGAATCCTATGAAACCCTACGTGGCAAAATCAACTTATTAGCTCTGTCGAGTTAGATCAGAAGATGTAGAAAATCATATTGGATTCGATCGAGCCAGATAACCCACAGGATTGCCATGACCAAGACGTCCCATGGCTTCCGGATCTCCACCGGAATTCTCCTCCTCCTCCAAGAAGTCCATAGCCCTCTAAGAGACCTGGGATGCGAAGAAAGCCCTGCCTTGCTCTCGAAGTGATCCCATAGGACTCTTGCAAAAGGGCACCCGAGCAGAAGATGTGAGGACGACTCCTCCTCCGAGGCGCAGAAAGTGCACAAAGCATCCGTTGCCTGGGGGTGATGGCGCCTCATCAGGTTGGACTTCGTCAGAATCTTATTCCTCGAAGCCAACAAGGAGAAAATTTGGACCTTCGAGGGAGCCTTCGACTTCCATATAGCCTTAGACGGCCCATGCCGCTGCACCCGAGGCAGTAGATGATCGTAGAAGGATCTAACTGAGAATACTCCTGAGGAAGTACCACTCCATCGAACCTCATCCCTGACTGGCCGGAACGAAGCCGCCTGAAGAATCAAAAGCAGGTCCTGCAGCTCACGCTGACCATCCTGATCCAAAGGGGCAGCGAACCTCAAACGCCACCCGATAGACCCTCGCCTCCTGCTAGCCTGGGAGCGGACTGAAGCTCTCTTGTTCCGGGCCACAGCAAAAAGTGCTGGGAAAAGTTGCTCCAGAGGTCTGTCCCCCAGCCAAGTATCCCTCCAGAATCTGATATCTCTCCCATCTCCTAGCACAAGCGTAGTAGCCTCCCTGTAGAGATCCTTGATCCTGAGAATGCCCCGCCAAAAATGGGATATCCGGCCTGACAGCCGTCCCCGCGCTTGCAGAGGAGAGAATCTCCTAAAATACTTAGCCAAAATGACGTCCCGCCAGGAACCACGTGTTCCCGCTGCAGTCTCCACCACCATTTTCCCAACATGGAGATATTGAATCTGCGCAGGTCAAGGACTCCCAGACCACCCATTCTCTTTGGAAGGCAAACCTGATCCCATCTCATAAGGTTGTAGCCACCTGTGCTAGCATCAACCCCATGCCAAAGGAATGATCGATGAATCCTGTCTATCCGGTCAATTACCCAAGACGACAGGTAGTAAAAGGAAAGATAGTAGCAGGGAATAGAAGAAAGAACTGAGTTCACCAGCACCAGCCTGCCTCCCGAAGATAGAAATCTACCTTTCCAGCCCTCCAGCCTCCTCTCGATCTTGAGAATTAGCTGCTCTCAATCCTCCCGCCGCAGGGCTCTGTCACTGATAGGCAGCCCTAAATACTTCATAGGCAGGGAAGCTACCTTACAATTCAGAAGCCTGGCTAACCCGCTACCTGCATCCCCTGAACCAATGTAGTAGAGGCTGCTCTTCTGGAAATTGATCCGCAATAAACTCTTGGGTTGGGACACGGTTTTGAGGCAGACGGCATGTTGAAACAAATTACAATTGAAACTAAGGATAATTTGGTCGGCTCAGTTTGGACAATAAGACAAAGTTGGTACTCATTTTGGGCAAAACCTCCCTATTAAAACCGACTTATGTCTGCTGCCCCTTCAATAGTTTGTTCTTCCTGTGTGAAGGAAACTCGCTATGTTCCTACGTCCCTTTCTAACCGTATATTCTTGGGTCAATGACTCAAATTCTTCTCTGCTTCCAAAAGAAAATTGCTATTCAGCCATCCTTTTCCACCTTGATCAAGCCAGCCTGACGCCCGGCTCCTGATCACAACCGTCTGTTGCATCCAATCCCGACAAGCAGATCACACTCAGTCCGAGGGTGCTGCATGTGATCAGGTGCCACATCAGGATGGAAAACTGGATGGCTGAATAGCAGAGCTCTCCTCCATATAGTCGAGAGCTCGATCGAATCCTATGAAACCCTACGTGGCAAAATCAACTTATTAGCTCTGTCGAGTTAGATCAGAAGATGTAGAAAATCATATTGGAAAGAATAAAAAAGATGAAGCAGACAAAAAATTAATATGGTTCAACTACGTAAACCTATATCCACAGCAGTAATCTTCTGTCTTGTGTTTTTCTCATTAGCTAGAGATTGCTATGTACATATAGATAGAGGTAATAAATATGGATCCCAATAACCATGGGATGCCAATGATTATATGAAGAGAGGAAATACAAGTGGATCCCAATAATCATGGGATACATGCCAACGGTTATATACATATAAAATGGGGGGGAAAATCCTTATATAAATTTTAAATCAGTCAATCTTGGAAGGTAAATTGGTTGGCATTCATTTTGATATCTTCGGTATTTTCGGCAGGGGACAAGATGGTCATCTTCACAAATCACGTTTAATACAAGATGTCTGCCCTGATCGAGTGGTGTAATCACGGACCAGATTGGGTGAGAGAAAATAGTAGACAACTCCCTAGCTACTGTTTCGTACCCAATCGAGAACTAAGAACTAAAGGCCAACTTGTCGATCAAGAACCCCAAAGGAGAATTTGATCACCTCGATCATTTGGTCACCGCCTGCAGACTTCACGTGAATTCAGTGGGATCGAGAAGAGAGAGAGAGAGCGCAATCATGGTTGAACAACTATTTATTTTTTTACTTACCTAAAAAATAAGGGTTAATATGTCCAAGGTCCCTTACAATAATATGGATTTTGCCTAAGGTCCCTAGATAACATAGCGGTTCGGTGAAAAGGGTTGTCAAAAGTCCCAAATGTCACTCTCACTCTGTCTCTCCTTTTTTCCATCTATCTCGAGCGGCTATGTCCGAGCGGATGCAAGAAGTTGTGGCGGTCCGGTGGAGGCAGGTGCGAGTTGCGGTTGCTCATCGTCGCCTCCAGTAAGCGGCAGCAAGCAGCAAAGACGAGAAGCCACGGGGGTCAGAAAGGATCGGTTTATGATTTCTAAGTCTATGATTCATTCCATGGCCTATATATCTTTTTTTTTTTTTGAGAACCCCTCCTAACGGAGGGAGGGTTTGGCGGACCCCAACCTGAATCCATTAATCACTCAAGATAAAAGGTTGTTATAAAAAATGGTAGCCTCCGCCCCAAGTTTATCCCTCCAAGGCGCTATCCAAGCGCAGAAGAAAGAGATCACCGAAATCCACAGCTTATCCTGCCCTGCCGACCTACCAGAGAAAATTCTGCTATTCCGCTCTAGCCAAATAACCCAGAGTATCGCCATGGCCAAAACGTCCCATGGCTTCCGAATCGCCACCGGAATTCTCCTCCTCCTCCAAGAAGTCCAAAGCCCTCTAAGGGACCGGGGATGCAAAGAAAGACCTGCCATGCTCTCGAAGTGATCCCACAGAACCCTCGCGAAAGGGCACCCAAGCAGAAGGTGCGATGTCGTCTCCTCCTCCGAGGCGCAGAAGGTGCAAGAAGCATCTGTTGTCTGTGAATGGTGACGCCTAATCAGATTGGCCTTCGTCAGAATCTTATTCCTCGAAGCCAACAAGGAAAAAATCTGGACCTTCGAGAGAGCCTTCGACTTCCATATAGCTTTAGACGGGTCGTGCCTCTGCACCCGTGGAAGGAGATGATCGTAGAAGGATCTAACCGAGAAAAGTCCTGAGGAATTGCCGCTCCAACGAACCTCATCCTTGACCGGTCGGAACGAGGCCGCCTGGAGAATCAGGTGGAGGTCCCGAAGCTCACGCTGACCGTCATGGTCTAAAGGAGAAGCGAACCTCAAGCGCCATCCAATAGGCCCTTGCCTCCTACTAGCCTGGGATCGGACTGAAGCTCCCTTGTTCCGGACCACTGCGAAAAGAGCTGGGAAGAGATGCTCAAGAGGTCTGTCCCCCAGCCAAGTATCCCTCCAGAATCTGATATCTCTCCCGTCACCTAGCACCAGGGTAGTGGCCTCCCTGTACAGATCCTTGACCCTGAGAATGCCCCGCCAGAAATGGGATATCCGGCCTGACAGTCGACCCCGCGCCTACAGAGGGGAAAACCGCCTAAAATACTTAGCCAATATGACATCTCTCCAGAAACCCCCAGTTCCCTGCTGCAATCTCCACCACCATTTTTCCAGCATGGAAATATTAAATCTACGAAGATCCAGAACTCCCAGACCACCCATCTTCTTCGGGAGGCAAACCTGATCCCACCTCATGAGGTTGTAACCTCCTGCAGCATCGACCCCATGCCAAAGGAAGGATCTCCGAATCCTGTCAATCCGGTCAATCACCCACGAAGGCAGGTAGTAGAAAGAAAGATAATAGCAGGGGATAGAAGACAGGACTGAGTTCACTAGCACGAGCCTGCCACCCGAAGAAAGAAATCTTTCTTTCCATCCCTCAAGCCTCCTCTCGATCTTGAGAATTAGCTGCTCCCAATCCTCCCTCCTCAGGGCTCTGTCACTGATAGGCAGACCTAGATATTTCATAGGTAGGGAGGCTACCTTACAGTTAAGAAGTCTAGCAAGCCCACCACCTGCATCTCCTGAGCCAATAAAGTAAAGACTACTCTTCTGGAAGTTGATCTTCAGGCCTGAGGTCAACTCCAGACCGTAAAGAAGAATTTTGAGGGAGACCATCTGGAAGGGGCACGCCACTGTGAATAAGAGGGAGTCATCCGCATAGTGCAGATTAGACGTAGTCCAACCGTGACCGCCCACCCCCCTAACCAGGCCCTCGGCATTCGCCTTCCGGACGGCGGCATCAAAGGCGTCCACAACCAAAATGAACAAATAGGGGGATAGCGGGCATCCCTGCTTCAAACCCTTGTACACCTTGAAGTCCCTGCCTTGCTCCCCATTTATCAAACAAGATAATTTCGAGGAACCCAATATTTCTCTAATCCAGCTCAGCCACCCACTAGAGAAACCTTTAGCCCTCATAAGATCAAGCAGGAAGTCCCATCTGACTTGATCAAAAGCCCTCTCGAAATCGATCTTCAGCAAAACTCCTTCCTCTCCAGATTCGCGAAGGTGAAAAATCGCCTCATGCGCCGCTGCTACGCTGTCCAGTATAAGACGCCCCTTGATGAAAGCGGTCTGGGAGGGGGAGACAAGCAGAGATATGTTGTCCGCTAGCCTATTGGTGAGGACCTTCGAAATAATCTTGTACAGACAGTTCGAGAGGGAGATCGGTCTATAATCCCGAATAGATTCTGCAGAAGATTTCTTAGGGAGAGGAATTATCCACGAGTGATTCAAACAATGAAGACGTACCTTCCCGGAGAAGAAATCCCGCAGTAGCCGGCAGAGATCGTTGGCCAGCATGTCCCAGTACTCCTGATAGAAGGACATAGGGAATCCATCCGGCCCCGGGGCTCCATCTCCCTTGGACTGAAATACCGCCCTACGGAATTCCTCGTCAGAAAAAACTGCATCGATGCTGGAGCCGGACGGCAGCCTCGGGAAGTCCGCACCTTCCCAGTCGAAAGAAATACCCGTAGGAGCATCCGACTCCAAGAAAGAAGACTTGAAGAAGGAGGTGGAAGCCTCTAAGATGTCCGCCGTGGTCGATAGCTCCCTATCCTCGTGCCTCAAAGAGGTCAGAAAATTCTTCCTCCTCCTGGCGTTAGCGACTCTGTGGAAGTAGGATGTATTTGCATCCCCCGACTTCACCCATTGCTCCTTCGAGCGCTGCCGCCACATCTCCTCTTCCTTCCTCAAAACCATCACAAGGCTCTCGTTAAGTTCCTTCAGCCTCACCGACTCCGGAGGTGAAAGGGTGGCCGACTCCCCCTTCACCTCTAGAGCCTGAATCTCCGCCAAGATGGAAGCCTTCTGCCTAATAACATTCCCGAAATGGCTCTTGCTCCAGTATTGCAGCTTCTTCTTAACGAACCTGAGTTTCCTCACCATGTTCAAGGCCGAATTTTTAGTTCGACCTGCTTCAGTCCACCAGTCCGCCAGCATGCCTTTGAATCCGTCCTCCATCGACCAAATTGACTCGAACCTGAATGGTGGCCGGACCGGAGCTATCGAGTCGGTCGCCAGGAGGATTGGAGCGTGATCGGAGACGCAGGATGCCAGACCGGTCTGAATCGAACCTGGAAACAGCACATCCCACTCCGACGAGACCAAAAATCTATCCAACCTAGCCAAGATGGGATCCTCCCGCTTGTTGCTCCATGTGAAGGTACGCCCGGTCAGCGGCAAGTCGACCAGCTCCTGGTGCCTTATAAAAAGGGAGAAAGCCCTCATAGCGGAGACGTCTCCACCACTGCGAAGCCGCTCCCCCGCACCTCGAGTGACATTGAAGTCCCCCGCTAAGACCCATGGTCCTCGAAAATTGGTCCTGAGCAAGGACAACTCCGTCCAAAAATCATCTCCCCTACTGTGGTCCGTGGGACCATAAACCGAGGACAGCATCTACTCCAAGCCATCCAATCTATTCTGTAACACCAGCGACAGTGAGAAGACTCCAACATTCGTGCTCTTCAAAAGGAAAAGGTCATCGCTGTAGCCTATCAGAATGCCCCCTGACGCGCCTGTAGCATCCTTAGCTTCCCACTTAGCAATCTTCCTAGTGCTGAGCGAACGGAAAAAATGGCTCGTCGGATTCTCCCGCTTCGACTCCTGGATACAAATGATGTCCATTTCATGGATGGACGCAAAAGAACTAGCCGCTCTCCTCTTCTCAGACTTCCCCAAGCCCCTGACATTCCAAGAAATGATCTTCATGAAAACAAAACACTCCACACCAATCACAACCACACAAGGACTCGCCCGCTCAGGAGGCCAACTTTGCCCTCTTCTCCTCTAGAGCCCTGATAGAGTCAAGAAAAAATCTGCCTACATATCTTAGGATTTATGACTTATGAGTGAATTTAGTTTTAGGGAGAAGTGACATAATCAAAACCTAAATTTAAAGTACAGTGAAAGATATTTTTGTCCTGACAATATGATTGTCCTTTATTGTGTTGATATTTTTACCAGGGATGTAACACCAAGTCCCCCAAGAAAAAAAACTATATATTTATTTTCTAGTGTGCCTGCAGCTTGACACATGCAATACATATGCAGAAAAGTACGTCGAAATTTCCTAAAAGAAAAGAGTAAACGTTGAATAAACCAATATGTTCTAAAAACGCAAAGCTCCCCACCAATGGAATACTGCCACATCAGTTACAACGCTTCCTTTGTTGACACGAATAACAGTCGATTTGTGGAACAAAGCTATGGGCCAAGAATCAAGAAAAGTACGTGGTCAACAACTTAATTAAAAGGTCAATACGAAAGCCTTTCTGGCCTTTGCTATAAAAGCCCATCCATACCTGACTACCAACTTCGTGCTTTAAGCTCGAGGAATATTCGATGGCTTGGAAGAGCAAGAAGGAGTGCAAGGCCGCCGCCATCGATGAGCCGCTGCTCGGAGAGTGCACCAACCGCATAGCCCCCAGAGGGTACGTTCCGGTGCTCGCGGGGAGTGGCGAAGGATCGACGGAGAGGTTCGTAGTGCCGGTGCGGCTGTTCAGGTCCCCTTGCATCATGTCGTTGCTCGACATGGCCGCCCACGAGTTCGGGTACGAGCAGCAGGGGATCCTCAGGATCCCTTGCGACCCTGAGCAGTTCCGGCGGATAGTCGGGGTGGTGATTTCCAAGGGGAGATGCAATCGTTCCCGAACCTCCTGTTTCTTCAGGATTTTAAATGTAACGGCTAGTATTTGTTCAGGTGGACTGAAGGATTGGGAACGATAATTTATCGTTCCGTGAGTTTCTCTACCAACAGAACACTACCTGACACATTGAATTTACACTAGAATAGACAATTTACGAGAATAACTAGCCTCTGCTGTATATGGATCAGTTTCGAAAAAGAAATTTCATTCTTTTATATTATTAAGTATGTTGCAATGTGAAGATGATGATCAGCCAACAGAGTTTTTTTTTTTTTTGAGAAATATTTATATATCCCTCTTAGTCGATGCCAACAGAGAATTGTCCTCCATCTTAATTTATATTTCTCTATGGATTGATCGTGCGTTTTTTTTTTTTTTTTTCTTCTGTTTATATTGGATTTCACATTCGATCACTAATCAGCGTCTGACGCCACACACCTCTCAACCCAATCGATCGATCGATCAAATGCACACACAAATAGGTGCGCTGAGTAGGATTGAGCTATGGACCCGTCGGACTCGAGTGTTGCTACTGCCATACGGCTTCAATGGGATTGAGCCAACATCATGGGCAACATCCCACCACAAGCCTGCATACCAGTGCAGCAATAAAGAAAAAAAATTACCCATCTAAAGGCCATCATAAGCCCAAAACTGGAGGAGCCGCGATGTAGCCGGCACCGCCGTGAAAAAGGACGCTGCCAGCCAGCTCTCCAAGACCACCACTCCGCGCCGAGCAAGAACTGCCATCCACCATCGAGGTCGAGAGTCGCTGCAACGAGCCGAGGCGAGTTCCACTAGACCTATACAAAGGCCTCTACACCGGGTAGCCCAAGCTTTCGCACCGGAGTTGAAGGGCCACTGAACCCAAGGGGCAGCCAGATGCACACCACGAGACCAAAGCAAAAAAACAGGAACAAAAACCATGTACACCATTATCTACGGGGCATTGGAAGGAGAAAAGCCCAGATCAGAATCCCGGATAGGATTCTATCGAAGATCCCGGCCTCCCCAGCACTGCCAGCGGCAACAACCGAGGAGACCATGTTTCCAGCAAAACCCTAAACCTGGGACGGGAGAGGGGGACGCGCCCCTAGGAAAACAATTTCTTTGAATATTAATCCTATGAAGTATCAAAAAAAAAACAAAAAATCCGATACACAGCACATCTCGGCAAAAATAGTACTCAACTCCACCCCAACATTTGAATCAATAAGAATATCAGGTGTAGAGTTGTTTGAAGGCCGGAAGAAGCACCATTGAGCTCTTTAAGAAGCACATCAATTCAGAAATCGAGATTTTACAAAATTTGATTATTCAGAAGCATCACAAAGGCTTATAGTGCCTTCTTCTTTCCCTTACTGGTATTCGAAACCTTCTTCAGTCTTTTCTGCCTCCTGTACTCTTCATACAGGCTTATGGATGACACCGTGTGATTCAGCTCCGCCCTCAGTCTCTCGTTTTCGGCGATGCCTCTAAGCACCGTGAAATGGTCTTCCAACTTGCTCTTCACCTCGTCCTCATCCACCGAGCTCTCCATATTCTGAACTTGATCAGGATTCATAACAACAAACTCCCTCCCCCTCCCCTTTTTCCATTTTCGATTCAAGGACGCAGGCGTACCAGTTGGTTTGAACAGTTGTCGCTCAATCGACGAGTCGGCAAAGGCTTGTAGAGGAGAGGAGGTGGAGAGGTAGACCTGGTTCTGGGCGGGGTTCATAGTCGCCATGCTTGAAATGCTCGAAGCCATCAAGGAGATGGTGGGATTGTAATGCTTTGCCAGCAGGCTAAGCTCCCATAAAACCGACGCGAGTGCGCCGCTGAGGTTCGGGTCTGAAGCATCCGGTTGATACTTCTGAAAATCGGTAGCAGGGTGAGAAAGAGGGTAAGAAATGAGGAGAGGGAGGATCGTGCAATGGGCGAAGGCCTTACCACGACCAAACCAGAAAGCGAACCACCACCGGCGTCATTCTCCAACATATTCCGACACTTGCTGTTCTTTTGGAGCAGATGCTTTAGCGTGACCAAGGCTGCAATATGTTAAAACAAAATTAACGATGTAACCATGATTCTAATAATTTTTTTGCAAGAGATAGGGCATCATTTATACTCATAGAATGCCAATCCACTGTACTTGGAGAAACATGATAGAGTGTCCGTGGTTGCAAATAAAAATGATATGTAGCATGAAAATCATTGCTGGGAAACTATGAAATTTCATGGGTGCTTTTGGATGATTGATATTTAAAATGCAGGTTTTAGATTTTATCATTTTCAGAATTGTAATTTGACATGCCCCCTCCCCCCCCCCCCAACCCAACCCACCCAAAAAAAAAAACAGATATAGATATTATAAACAACCCAATCACTTTTTAAGATTTATTACATAACCCCCTCACATATCTTGATTATTAAAAATAACCCTATAGCTAATTTTTTGATCATTTTACCCTTGTACTACTCAATCTTTGTGCACGAATAATCAATTGTTGTTATGCCAATTTCAACATGACACAAAAAATGCAAACTATAGAGAGCATTCATGATCTACAATTGTTGCCTATGCTATCAAAGTCGGGACTAGTCGGCGACTAGTCCCCGACTAGTCCCTGGGCGGCATTTTGCCGACCGATTAATTTCGATTCCGTCATTGCTGGGCGGAATCCCGACTAGTCCCCGACTAGCCCGACTAGTCCCCGACTAACGACTGTCGACTAGTCCCCAGGCAGCATTCTGCAAGCAATTTTTTTTTTTGAAATGAGTCTTTGCAAGCAATTTTGTTTGGATTTTTTTACATTCGCTCAAAGTCTTGAGTCGCAAGACTCACAACTATGGCTCTTCCCTGTAATCATCTGTTGAGCACCTATGAATCTCAGATAAAAACATAGACAAACAATTAGTTTATTTGTTGATATCCATATAACCCTATAATCAAAATTGAGGTTGTTCACTGATTAAACATCATCAAACAAATATTATGATGAATTCTTAGTTCTAAGTCTTTTGACATGGGCATGAAGCCAATACAACTGTGTTATGTTAGACTGTTACTTATGTATTTATACCCATAATGTGAAGTGTGAAGGTATGTATTGTTATTAACCGACTAATATCATATACTTATTGACATTTATGCTAGTTCATATATCATATATGTTTAGGAAGGGGGGGAGGGGTTAGAATAAGTTTTGGCCGACTAGTCCCGAATTAGTCCCGACTAGTCCCGACTAGTCCTAGTCGGCCCTTGGCCGACTAGGGCCGACTACCGACTTTGACTGCATAGATTGTTGCCCATCTAGATTGTAATATATATATATATATATATATATATATATATATATATATATATATATATATATATATAGGGTCGGGATCCAGAAACACGCTACTTTGCCACAAAGTTAGACACGCATCATCCAAAACCCTAGATAGAGATTTTAGAATTTGTTGATTTTTTGTAAGGATGATCAATTACCCTTAAATAGCCCATCCATAAAAAATCAGCACATTCTAAACCCTTTAGGTGCATCAAATCTAAAGAACTTTATCGACCGTTCATTTTAACCGTTAAATTGAAGGGAATATTTGATTAGTCTATAGCTTTTAGAATGTGCTGATTTTTTGCTGATGTGCTATCTAAGGCAAGGTTATAATCCTCACAAAATCAATAAATTTTGAAACATCTATCTAGGGTTTTGGAGATGCTTGTCTAACTTTGAGGCAAAATAGCGTGTTTCTGGATCCCGACCCATATATATATATATATATATATATATATATATATATATATATAGAGAGAGAGAGAGAGAGAGAGATATCTAATAATTTTATAGAAATGTCTAATAATGAAATCATGATTTACTACAACTAAGCATGCCTCATTAAGTATTGACTCTTGACTCCTAGGGAAAAAAAAAAAAGTACAAACCAAATGCAGCCAAAGATAACAAATACAGGATCACCACAATCAATTTAAGACTAAGTATAGAAGCCATGTTGTAAAGGTTAGCACTTGCTACCCTTGAAGTGTGGGTTCTATTGCTCACAAAAAAACTAAGCATGGATACTAATACGGATACGGGATACGGGTACGATACAATACGGGTACGGCGATACGGAAAATCTGAAAAAAGTAGGATACAGGTACGGCTAAGGATACAGCAATAAATTATTATTTTTTAAATATAAATTTTAAATGAAATACTAAATTATTAATTTATAGAACTATTAATTGATAGAATGCATCATAAAGAACATATTCAATATAGAAGCACGGGTTGTTATATATTCAATATTAACAAAATATTAATTGCTATAATTTATCATTGTTTTTTGAAAAAAAAATAATAAAATTTTCATAATTGGCTTAATATTTTATCACTGTTTTTTATCGATCTTATTGCATACCTACAGATCCTGACGACAGGTTAAAAAAAGCCTGCAAATGGGGCTGTGAGGGAGAGCGAGAGGGAGGAAGAGAGAGATATGGGGCAGTGAGGGAGAGAGACAGGCGAATGACGGACGGGTGCGGGGGGGCAGTAGGCGACTGCAGTCGGGCGATAGACAAGCGGCTAACGGCTGTAGTTGGGTGCGGACGGCTGCAATCAGGAGGGCGACGGCGAACGGCAGACGACGGGCGGACGTCGGCTTCTCTGCTCTCCCTCTCTTCTCGCTTTATCCAGAAAACAGGGTGGGGTGGGGTTAAATCTTGGGTAAATTACATATAGACCCCCTGCAGTTTGAAAAACATATCACTTGGTTTTGGGTTTGAGTAATAATCGGTCAAACTATAGGGGTCTTTGTGTAATTTACCCTTAAATCTTTTAGTGTGGGACAGTGGGTTTGGTTTTGGGTTTGAGTTTAACTTTTAACCAAACCCAAACTCGATAACCCAAGCCCAAACCGGTCAGCCGTATCCCGGCCGTATCCGGCCCGTATCCCAGCTGTATCCGGGCTGTATCCTGGCATTTTTAAATCCAGGATACGCCCGAAACGTATCAGATACATATCCGATCCGTATCCGAGCCGTATCCGTATCCGGTACGGGTACGTCATGTATTTTGAAGTATCCGTGCTTCATAGCAAAAAAACAATTGAGGAAGTACGACAACTCCAACCATTCACTGCGTGTTCACATCGTTTATAATAGAGAGTGAGATTAGTAAAATTGATACCAATGGTAATGGTAAGAGAGATAAGGATAAGAGGGGAGAACTCAGAGAAATGTAGAAGTACCTGCCATAGCTTCCGCAGATCCAACGCACAAGGAAAAGGTGGCCAGGCGTTTTATGAAAGCAGCCGATCTCTGCATATCATGTTGTTTTCCTTCCCACAAAGTTGTCTTTAAAGCATCAGCTAACACTTCACCCCGGTCTCTGCTTTGACATAATATGCCTGATATTTAGCCACATTGCATGCATGATTCCATGATAATTACACAATTTATAGAGTACAAAGCTGGTAAACTATTGCAGCATTGACTTGACTATGAAGCTAGTTAACTTTCTAAAAATGACAACCAATTCAAGGAAAACCCTCATTAAATTTCCGCCAACCTTCATTAAATAGTTTAAAAGTTGTTTGTCTCGTGCATTCCATATTTCTTAAATTCAAACTTCACCCCCACCCTCTTGACTGTCCCCCGACCTCTAATGACTACTACATTGGCTTGCAACACAACCAGTCATATTTGGCAATACACCCTCCAGTCACAACTATAACCAATTCGCTGACTAAGAAAATCCCCTGCGACACCCAGATAATGGAGGTCATGCCTCCAGCGGATCAAGGAAATTGATATGATCAAGATTGCAGAAATAAAGATCAAGGTAATTGCTATGATATAGATGGCAAAAATAAATCCCATGACTGATTAAGGCATATTCTCTGTAAAAAAAATGCTTTCTACAAAATTATTAGAGAATGATCCAAACCTGTCAGGTCTATACTCCAGCAGAAGATTATAAAGTTGAACAAAAAATTCCTGTAGATCCACATTCAGTGCATCTAGATTGTTCCTCATCACTCTAAAAGCCACTATGCAGCATTGGAGACGTTCTGAAACAGTAAAACAACTTTGAAAAGAAAGACCATCATAGTTGTCGCTGTAACCTGCAAGCTTTTTGAGGCACTCCATCACATCACCCATAAAATCCAAATCAATCAAATGCGAAAATTTCCCCAAACCATTCAGGCATGGAGTCAGTAGTGGATGTGCCCCAGATGCAGATATGGAAGCTTCACACCTGAAAGCACTTACATAAGATAATCAAATACTAGAAACAAATTCAAACTTGTACGAATCTAAACTCCTAGTAAGGATCATTTGAACTCACAAAAGAGATAGAGGAGACTAACAGAAAAAGTTAAATAAGATGGATAGGATTCATTTTTGTAATACCCAAATTGTTTAATTCCATAGTTAACAAAGAAAATGACCCAAGGAGATCATAAATGAAATTGAAGTAGTCAGTACAAATAGCAGAGCTACCAAAACACAGCCATGAAAACTCTAGCTTTTATTTTTTGAATGATACTTAGAAAAGCTGGTATCAATAATTATGGAGTAACAGAACAAACAAATAGTCTTCCTTTCCATGCATTCACTTCTTTTGTGCTAATAAAACTTTCGTCAAATGTAGCATTCCCTGCTCCCATTTCTCAAATTTAGAACTAATCCTTAGAGTATACTATCATTTAGATACAGAGCTAACTAAATGAAAAAAGAACCAAAGTAAGATCAATTGATGACAAATAAACCATTAGTTTTCTCCTTAACATGAGCTTTTCCTCATATAACTTATGAATAGGCAGAAACAGCCAGCATAGTGGCTTATTGCATACCATGGATTAAAACTGCTAGTGTGTACCATATCATTCGCATGCCACCAGCTATCCAATGCAGCACAACCTAAGAAGCACCAACACTGGTACAGGGACACGGGTACGACACGACACGGCAGACCCGTACAAGTGTACGCGGAGATAAGCATACGCGGAGAAACGGCAAAATAAATTAATATTTTTATTTATATTTTATGTTTGTTTATAATTCATATTTATTTCAATAACTGAAAAAACCTCATAAAAAATAACTAAAATGAATATTTAATACATACTGAATCACAACCGTTAGTTCCACCCAGCTCAATCGGTGAATCACACACAGCCCTAAATGGCATGGAAAAAAACGGATGTGTTTCAGTTTTGGCTTCAACCTATCTGAAACCTCAGAGGATCAAATAGGTTAAAGCCAAAACTGAATCGTAACTGTTCATTACAACCAGCCTCACAAGTGAATCGCACTCAGGCCCAAATAGCATGTAAAAGAACAACTTCGATTCAGTATTAACCTCAGAGGATCAGATAGGTTGAAGCCAAAACTGAATCACAACAGCTTGAGAAACCGACCCTATATCAAGCAGCCTGTCAACTCATTGTGTCCGACGAGTGTCCGACAAGTGCCGGTCGTGTCGAACTCCTGAAAGCACGTGGGACATGGCACATGCGTGTCCGGCGCGCGTCGATATCCAACACATGTCCAACACAAGTACGGGGGGGGTGGGAAGTGTCCATGATTCCTAGAGCACAACATTCAGTAATGACCTAACTGTGCCACTATGCTATGCATGCAAGGGAATACACCAGCCAAAATACCACTCAATATGCATGTGTAGACACACGAATTTCATTGGACCCGGACCCGACTTACGTGTGCCAACGTGGATGCAAACCCGACGCGCTCGGACCCGGACCCGACTCGAAGGCCCCTACGTGGATGCAAACCCGACGCGCCGACACGGACTCGGACCCCGCCTCAAGAGGGGCCGGCCCCTACTAGGGTCCGAACCCTATAGGGCCGGCCCTAGTGGGGACCGAACCCCATGGAGAGGCCGGCCGGCCCTGCAAGGAAAGGGAAGAAAAAAGAAAGAAAAGAAAAAAGAAAGAAAAGAAAAAGGAAAGAAAAGAAAGGAAAGAAAAGAAAAAGGAAAGAAAAGAAAAGGAAAGAAAAGAAAGAAAAGGAAAAAATACCGCCATGCGCGGGGGGAGGTAGCGTATGACGTCTGCACACACGCGGATCTGCGCCGATCCCTCGATCCGACGCACAAGACGAAGCGCCCGATCGCCATCGATTTCGTGCGCAAAATCCAGCCATAATTGCACCCGCCAGAAAAGGAAAACAACTAAATGTTATTCCCTTCATCAATGGATGAATAAAATCCGGGTAATTATGAGAGAGATACAAAAGGGATTTGAAATTAAAAAGTTTCCATATCTCTCTCCCCACCTCTTTGCCTATAAATAGAGGGGGTGGGGGAAGGAAAAAATGGTTGGAAAGTTGAAGACAAAGCGCCAGAGCTCTGAAGAAGAGAGCACGCTTCTTCATCGACCCGAGGCTTCACGAGGCGCAGTCAAGCCTGTCCCGAGGGATCGGCTTACTGAAAGTCCTCATCAATGTGAAGGCCCTTGCACACGAAGATCATCCCTTCGACTCCGTGCACGAAGAAGAAAGCTCGGAGAAGAAGAACCCTTCGACTCCGAAGACGCCAGAAGCAAAGGCCGGAGAAGAAGAGGAGCGGCACTACCCCGTCGTCTCCAACAAGTCTTCGACTCCGATCAAGCCCAAAAGCCCGGAGAAGAAGAGGAGCGGCACTACCCCGTCGTCTCCAACAAGCTTCGACTCCGATCAAGCCTAAAAGCCCGGAGAAGAAGAGGAGCGGCACTACCCCGTCGTCTCCAACAAGCTTCGACTCCGACCAAGCCCAAAAGCCCGGAGAAGAAGAGGAGCGGCACTACCCCGTCGTCTCCAACAAGCTTCGACTCCGATCAAGCCCAAAAGCCCGGAGAAGAAGAGGAGCGGCACTACCCCGTCGTCTCCAACAAGCCTTCGACTCCGATCAAGCCCAAAAGCCCGGAGAAGAAGAGGAGCGGCACCACCCCGTCGGCTCCAACAAATCCTCGATCCCGATCAAGCCCCAAAGCCCGGAGGAGAGAAGCGAAGCGTCATCACCCCGTCGTCTTCGACTAACGCCTGCCCCATCCACGAAGAAGAAAGCCTGGAGCAGATCGTCTGAAGCGTCGCTACCCCGTCGTCTTCATCAACAAAAGTCGACGCTACAACCGTCGCACGGAGACCGTCGCTACCCCGTCGTCTCCAACAAGCTTCGACTCCGATCAAGCCCAAAAGCCCGGAGAAGAAGAGGAGCGGCACTACCCCGTCGTCTCCAACGAGCTTCGACTCCGATCAAGCCCAAAAGCCCGGAGAAGAAGAAGAGCGGCACTACCCCGTCGTCTCCAACAAGCCTTCGACTCTGATCAAGCCCAAAAGCCCGGAGAAGAAGAGGAGCGGCACTACCCCGTCGTCTCCCACAAGCTTCGACTCCGATCAAGCCCAAAAGCCCGGAGAAGAAGAGGAGCGGCACTACCCCGTCGGCTCCAACAAATCCTCGATCCCGATCAAGCCTCAAAGCCCGGAGGAGAGAAGCGAAGCGTCATCACCCCGTCGTCTTCGACTAACGCCTGCTCCATCCACGAAGAAGAAAGCCTGGAGCAGATCGTCTGAAGCGTCGCTACCCTCGTCGTCTTCATCAACAAAAGCCGACGCTACAACCGTCGCACGGAGACCGTCGCTACCCTCGTCGTCTTCATCAACAAAAGCCGACGCTACAACCGTCGCACGGAGATCGGTGCTACCCCCACCATCTTCGAAAGCATTCTTCGACCCCGATCACGCCAAAGAAGCCCGGAGAAGAAGAGAAGTCCCGTTGACACGCAAACCGTCGAAGCACCGGAGAAGTAGCCCACGTCGTTCGAAGAAGAAGATCGAGTTGACGCCAAAGCTAAAGCCAACGCAAGAAGCCAAAGCAAAGCCCCAGTAAAGCCCGCGCCAAAGCAACGCAAGTGCCAAAGCCAAGCGACTACGCCGGCCACGAGCAAAAGCACCGCACGTTCTAGCCGATACGACGCGAAGTCCGGAAGAATGAAAGCATCGCAAGTCTCTCCCAGCTACGTCCAAGTGCAAGCGCCGAAGCAAAGCAAAAGCCAGAGCCACGCCGGAGCAAAGCCAAAGCCAAAAAGCCAAAGCCAAAGCCAACGCCAAAAGCTAGATCGACGCCGCGAACCGACGATCAAGGACACCGAGGTCAAGCAAGGAACGAGGAAGACGCGAAGACCGAGGAACGAAGCCGAAAACCCCCCTAGCCGAGAAAGCGCGAAGCACGGAAGGGACAAAGCAACGGTGGACATTCCTTAGCCTCTCCAAAACCCTCTCCCTGTAAAACCCCTGTCCTGGGCAGCCCCTTCAGAGCTCTCGCACGAACACCACGTGGAGACGCGGATCAAAGGGATCCCCCAGAAGATCTTTCCCACAATCCCCTGATCAAAACTCGCCGCAACCCGGACTCGCTACACCCGAGCAACCCGGGTCCCGGCCACACTTGTAATCTCGTTTTGTGCAATAAAGCCGACCCGTACCTTTTTTGCGCCTACAGCATGGTTTGTAGAATATAATTGGACACATAAGATGTGTCATTCATAAAATTTAGTTGATTTTATTTTTGTTTCAAAGGTCCTGGGAAGTATTCTCTATGATGTATAATATTTTGATTCATTACCCTCTTCCAACTATTAGTGATTTATCATCTTTTTAGTTTTTTAGCTAGCTTTAGGGTTGTCCTCCCATGCTCGACACTTCTTCAATGTTATTTTCTTTGATACTCTGCTTGGTCATCTTTGAGATTTTAGTCTATTGGATCTCCCCCTTGATCCAAGTGCCCCTTTCTCATGTGTCTCTGTGTGTCCCTTCTTCAGTGTGTTTAGGTTCCCTTCTACATTCTTCCACCTTCCATTGAGATATGTGTGCTTCTCCACCAAAATGCTATTTTGCCTCCCTTTGACATGCTTCATTACTTGGAGGTTTTGTGTACCCGGTGCAAGATGATGTCTTGCATGGTAGTGCTTGTCATTGTAGCTCTCATGGTCCCCGAATTGATGCAATGCTTCATCCACTTGGATGTCATCTCAGCCTACAACAAACTCTTCCTCCTAGTGGCTGTGTGCTTCCATATTTTGCCTTCTTTTATTGAGATGTCATCAAGCATGTTACTTTGGCTTCTGAGGGCTTTGTACTTCAAATGCCATCATCAATACAAATATGCTTGTTTTTCTTCAGCTTTACATTCACTTGCACCACTCCTTTCGACAGGAAGATCAACCATTGTTTTTGTTTTTCTTCTTCCTTTAAAACATATGGGGGAGATAACCCCTAGTTTAATGTAACAATATATTATGTGCATATGTTTATATATTTAAACATGTATTATTTGACAAGTTTGTATGCGAATCTTGTACATACTTTACACGCGCTTATTTCCCTTGTGTGTATTTGATACATTTATTCTTTTGCACTTGTGAGTTGTGTCTTTGGGTCCTCTATAATGCTATTAAGTATAGACATATACGCTCATTGTGTATGTAACTTTTGTTGGAATTGGATCCGCTTATCAGAGTCGCAGCGGAAGCAAAACAAAGATCCATAGATCGTACGGTGTATGTTTCATTACAATTAATTCTACAAAACAATCTAAATGCAAATCTATGATCTTAGCATATGTGCGGACACCCTAGAGGCATACTACGATCTATGGAAGACATGCATGAATCTAGTTAGGTGTTTAGAATCATCATACCTTGTGGATCTATGATCCGGAGAGAACGGAACGATGATGAACCGCACGTGAATCGCAAGGGAAGTTGTCGGATAGCACCTTGTCCTTTGCGAATTGAGGAATCCTCGAAGTCCTACCTCTGAGTGCAAGGACTACGAGCCGACGGAGGAATTCGCTGCGAAGACGACGGCGTGCCGGTAGGTCTCCTCCTTCTCTTTCTCTCTTCTTCCTTCTCCTTCCTTCCTCCTTCTTCTTCCTTCTCCTTCCTTCCTCCTTCTTCTTCCTTCTTCTTCCTCTTTCTTCCTTGGCCGAAACCTCAGAGAGAGAGAGAGAGAGGGGGGGGGGTCGGATTTTCTGGAGGGGGAGAGCTAGGGCCGGCCCCTCCCCCTCTAATCCTCTTATAGGGCCGGCCTCCTAGTGCTACAAGCAAGCTAGGGCCGGCCCTAGATGGATAGGGATGAGGGGGGGCGGTTTTCAGGGTTTCCAAGTGTCTATCGTGAAGCCTGGACGAAAACGCCCTTCACGAAAAGTGAAAAACTGAAAGAGAAATCGAGTGAGGTGCGCTACTCGGAATCGAGTTCCATCAGCGCCTATGAGCTCCTGGAATTATTCCGCTCATTCTAAGATCCATATTCAATATGTTCTAAGCCATATTTCAGTATTTACCAAAATACCCCTACGGCCCCTAACACATGTGAATTAGGTTTTTAGGCTCCGGGCTTGCGCTCCATCGCGCTACTTCGCATCCAACGTATCCAACCAGGTCGGGGAACAATTCCTATACGCAACGACAGGGTGGAACCTTCAGGGTTCGGGATCTCTAGCTCCAACCGGATCCCTGATTAACTGTTCCGATGACACACCGAAAGTTCCGTTAATCAGCCCTAATCCGATTAACCCGCGTAGCCACCCAGAATGCGACACAAGTTGAACTCTAGTGATCCTAAACTTATGTTACTCCCTCGTAACCCTGTTCTCTACTATACCCTGATAATCCTTAGTCCCTCCTATTACTGGTGCCATGATACGACTTGGGCGGTAGGGAGCACCGTCAGATCCCGATCGATCATCTGACTAGGAATTGATGACTTGTCATCTATAACACCACACACCTTCCGGTGCTATGCCTAGCATCCGGAACATCATCAGTCATACTGACAACCACCAGGCCTAGGTTAACTGTGTGAACAGATTGACTCATCAAAACGCACCCATCCAACCGTGGACGTCGGATAACCTGTAGGGATTACATGTCACTCAAGCGCCAGCCGGGTAACCCAACGTACCGTGGTATTGGACTATGGAAGGTCCGCACATGTTGGCACATCAAAGCACCACACAACTGGTTAGCCCAGTGTACATGGTCCCTCAGGGTTAAGGACAGATTATCTATAGTAGTAAGACGGTTTATGCACCAGTGTCTGAATAACTGAACTGTGCACCGTCTTGGTTCCTATTCAACACGATCATCGTGCTTGGTCAGGTGAATGGGAATCTCATGTTCCCGTGGTGGAGACTTCACCACATCCTCTACCTGCCAACAGCTTGTTCTTGGTGAAGCGACCGGCATCACCTAAGTTGTGAACTAGTTCTAGGTCTACACACAACTGGTCCACTGGGTCTCCCAAGCATGGATCCACCATGCGCCTCAGTGGCCTACTGTGTTCCCTAGGGTCCTTTATTATATGTGTATTAACATATACCAAAGTAGTATTCTAATTAAAGCAATAATCAAAGTCATCTTTATTAATGTTAATACAGAAAATCCACGCTCAGGGCACACGAGCTACAACAACTTTAACCACATTATGATATGTTTTATAGCGGTATATATTTAGCTCCATATCCTAATGATAATTAGGTTCGAATTTCCAACATGTATCCAGATGTCAGGAGCCACTGTCTACACTTTGGTATTGACATATGCTTAACATCTATATGTAGTTGCTCGTATTTGTTTTACAAGCAAATCAAAAGCAAATTTCTTTCAGTATTATGCCTTTTGGAGCAATTGAGAGGGATACAAGGTGGCAATCACTATGTAGAACTAGATGTGCCTCCAATTAAGTGTTGAGTTGTGTGGAGCTTGATTGATTGGACCAGAGTTCAAAGGAGCCTTCCCGGAGATCGTTTAGACTTAGAGGCCGAAGGACACCTAAGAAGTACCACCTGGCCCATGCGGACCCCATACAAGAGTGTGGGTGGAAGCACCGCCGAGGTGATTTTTTGTAGGGTATTTTCATAATTTATCCCATGCTACGTAGCCCTATCAATATAAGGCTGATTAGAGGTGTCATCTTTGTTGTATCTATTTTGTTCTTTGCCAAAGAATATAGTAGATTTTGGTGTGGCTCCTTGATTTTTTTCCAGCAATTGTTTCTCAACTTAAATCCAATCTCTTGATTGTTTTATGGTTGGTTCCTATGTATATTTTTTCTTCATTATTTATCGTCTTATGATCAGGGTTAGGGTTTCCTAACATTAAGGATAGTTGCATAACTATGTTTTAGTAACCCCATTATACTATATCGTTGACGCTCAACGCAAATTGAGACAAAAAAGATCCACATCTGTTTCAAATGATTCACAAGGCATACAAAGATACGGAAAGCAAGTAATTTTTTTTCTTTGAAGCAACATTGAATCACATTTTAGTGCATGTTGACATGGTTTGCACGAACAAACAAAGATGAATTTTGGCTCTTTATATAGAATCTTAAGTGAAATCAAACAAATCTGATGTTCCTGGTGAACTCAACTTAAACATGAGATACTATTTAAACAAAAATAACCAGCAAAACAAATATTCTAAAGTAAGAAGATCTTAGAAAAGAGAGACGCTAAAAGATCAATTTAAAGAAAAATCTGATGTTCCTGGTGAACTCAACTTAAACATGGGATAGTATTTAAAGAAAAATAACCAGCAAAACATATATTCCAGAGTAAAAAGACCTTAGAAAAGAGAGACGCTAAAAGAAGTCAAATTAGAGTTGTTCTATAATTACGGTCACTAAAAAGTAGATTTAGGGGTTAGGGCACATGTTTAGAATTATATGATTTGCACACTATACCATAAATTGTTAAATATCCTACAATGTATGCTTTAAATTGATATGACAATGACCATTCTGCTTAGAAAAACTTATCATAATTATGGACGTTTTTATTGCGTCTGACTATATCTATCCATACATGCTTGTACCAAAGGGGCAATTCAAATTCTGCAAGTGATGGTTCATTCATGCTGACAAAATAACGCAGCTAAATACTTTTCCAGTGAAAAGCATACCTCAAAACAGAAGGCTCCATGCTACGCTTCAAAATGCGGAAATATGTCTCAAAGATAGCAGAAAGTGTTTCAGACTGCATCCTTCTTCGTTCATTTGGGTCTGGAACGGACAAAGCGGACTTGAAATCTGCACTGACCTGAGAAGAACAATACACTTCTTGAATGTAGCAGACGTAAATATATAGAGAAAACACAAGAATTAGAAAGCATAAGACTAAAAGATACCTCTTCTCTAGTCTTTACCATCAGCTCCTGCCTGCTTTTCTTTCTGTCACTGCCTTGCAATCGATTTGGCTCCTCAAAATTCTGCCTTCGCTTTTGTTTCTTGTGTTTGACATTATCTTCTTTCACAGGTTCAGACTTCCCAAGGTCTTCATCAAATGCCAAGGACAAAAGAATCTAGCAAACCATACAAGTGCAACAATAGAATAGATAAGAAATCAAGTATATGATCTAGATATCTCCTAATTTCCAAAGGCAGAACGTCAGGCAAAACTAGATCACATGTCAAGGACCCACAGATGCATAGGGAAAGATTACAATGCAAATAGAGAAGCAGTCAGTGGACATCGGGGTTAAATAGGCCAAGCAAACAAGAAGTGATGCATCAAGATTCAATAAGAGAGGAATAAACACCTACATCAATACAGTCAGGATGAAGTTGGCGATCATGAACCTTCACTAGATCTGCAATCCATCGAACAGCTTGCAGAGTTGCTTCACCACCATGCTTTCCCTCGTTGACAAAAAGTGACTTTACAGCTTCACAACAGAGATTTCTAAAAAAAGATGCAAATATATTGGTGACCCTTAAAAACAATTTCAAAAATACATGGTCACAACCTTTTTTCTTATTGTATATAGAAGTTTCAAATTATGCATACAAGCTCTGTTTGAAACATGAGCACTAAAATCTACAGAATAAATGCTTGTAACAGGTTTCAGACTCTGAAGTGTACATATGGTTTTAAGCAACAAATAGCACCACTTATGGGCCGTACCTACAGCTGCAGACAGGAGTAGGAGCGTTGATGGATTTGTGAGCAAGAACCAATAGGTCCTAGGGAAACGAGAAGAGCACCTAAACCTTTGCATAAGATTCTTTTATACTTCATATATCATATTAGAAACCAATTTTTCCGTTTGTTTAATGAGCTTATATACAAATACATTCAAGTGGAGAACTAGATCCATTAAATGTAGCTCTGACGGCAATTGATGACGAATTGATACCAATAGATGAAGCTTTAATATCAGCTAATGTCTGCCCAAATCGGGTCAAGATGAATCACAAGGTAAACCACAAACGAGAAGAAAGGGGAAATGAGAGATGTAGAAGGCTTCTAAACGAAATTCAATAAATTATTTAATTTAGATTTAGTTCATAAATATTTTAATTTACAATGGATAAGTGCTAGTTATTATATAGACTTAACTAAAGGGTTCTAACTATGGAGTCCTATAACCTACATAGAACTCAAAACCTACAAACTAGGCACTAGAATAAAAGAGAATAGGGATTCTAATCGCGACAAGCCTCAAGTTCTGATTTTTTGTGTATTTTCAACACAATTTCAGAACTTAAAGGTTGCTAGTTCTCAGCAGAAAAGGGGGAAAAAAATAAAATAGGGAGGGTATAACAAAAAAAAATGACTTTTTCCTTAATTAAACACACCTTCTGATTGGTTGAGCCCTTCTAGGGGTCTAATAATGCACATCATCCAATTGGACCCTTTCTCACATTGCCTTGTGCATACTAGTCACAAGAGAGTGGGGATCACAAACCCACACTCTTCCAGTTAGATGAGTCACATTCTCCCGGATATACCTCCTATTAGGCTTCTCCCACAATATTGGGATTCTATTTGCCGAATTTAAAGAAAACGGCTAGCTGGACTTTAGCCATTGATGGCCCAGATTTTTACAAAAAGATAAAACTTTAAAGTTCCAATATATATATATAAAGAGAGAGAGAGAGAGAGAGAGAGAAAGGGTTTCCTGGACCAGTGGACTAGCAAATTTGCTTGTCCACTAACTTATTTGATGACCCTACAAGTTTCAGGATCTGCTAAAATTTGGTGGGTGTGTTGTCTAGGGTGAGGTGATCATCCTCACCAAAAATCAGAAGTTTCTAAAACTTCTAATGTCATCAAATGCTAGAAGCTTTATCGATCGTCCATTGTAACCGTTAATTTTGCTTTGTACATTTGATGACCCTAAAAGTTTTAGAAATTGCTTATTTTTTGTGAGGATGATCACCTCACCCTAGACAACACACCCACCAAGTTTCAGCAAATTTTGAAACTTTTAGAGGCACCAAATAGGCTAGTGGACCAGCAAATTTGCTGGTCCACTGGTCCAAAAAACCCTTCCTCATATGTATGTATATATATATATATATATATATATATATGGAAAATGGGTTCCTATGACATGTCATAGGAAGTACCCTATGGCATATGGTGAATTAGTAACCCTAGAATATTTAGAATGTGCTGATTTTTAATGAGGATGATCACCCTATCTTAGATAGGACACCCACAAAAAATTAGCACATTCAAAAACTTCTAAGGGCATCAAATTTGCTTTTCAATTTAACGGTTAAAATGAATGGTCGATAAAGCTTCTAGCATTTGATGTCCTAAAAAGTTTTAGAATGCTTTGATTTTTTGTGGACATCCTATCTAAGGTAAGGTGATCACCCTCAAAAAAATTCAGCACATTCTAAACTTTCTAGCATTACTAATTCATCGTATGCCATAGGTACTCCCTATGACATGTCATAGGAACCCAACCCTCTCTCTCTCTCTCTCTCTCTCTCTCTCTCTCTATATATATATATATATATATATATATATATATATATATATATATATATATATATATATATAAAGGGGCATACTATAATGCGGCATGCGATAAGTGCGGTACCATACCATAGCCATCTGATGCACCCGTTGTGTGCATCGCATGCACGCAGCGGTGCATCAGACGATTGTAGTACAATGCTGCACTTACCGCATGCCGCATTATAGCATGCCCCTATATATATATATATATATATATATATATATATATATATATATATATATATATATATAGTTTCAGGTCAGCAGTAGTTGGTGGTTAGAAGCAGGCGTGATCTTGGAGCAGCAGTGGTCAGATATTTCGTTAGTACTTAATAGTTTTCTTTTGTTCCTTCAACATTTTATGTAATCGGGAATTAGTATTGACCTAATTAGAATTCCCTTTTTGGTTGGCATTATTGGTTAGTTTTGTTAGTTGTGGCAAAATATGTTGCTCGATACCAGTTGAAATGTGATGGGCCTCTCATCAATGCTACCTTCTCGGTAGTGTAGTTCTCACCATTAAAAGTTTTACAAAGAAAAAAAAAGTTGTTGGTATCTTATCCTGGATGAACTATCAAATCAATCCAAATCCATAACTTTTACCCTTCCCGCCCCCAAGTTGGACATTTTTTCCTTGTGTTGGAAATCGAGTCGTGATATATATATATAGGGGCATGCTATAATGCGGCATGTGGTACGTGTGGCACTGCACCGCAGCCGTTTGATGCACGCGCTGCGTGCATCGCATGCACGCGGCGGTGCATCAGACGGCTGCGGTGAGGTGCCGCACTTACCTAGGGGCGGCAATGGGTCGGGTTCGTGTCGTGTCTAGTCGGGTTCGTGTCCAAAATCCCCAGACCCGAACCCGACCCGTTTAACTAATCGTGTCTAGATCCTAAACCCGTACCCGACCCGCTAATAAACGGGTAAACCCGATAAGACCCAGTAAGACCCGTTTATCACCCGGGACTATTCAGTTGACCCGATCCGACTCGACCCGACCGGATCCGAAAGGCCCGCTGGTATTATATATTATGGTATCGGATTGCGGGTAGACCCGACCCGACACGACCCGTTGAATACTAAACGGGTCTTCCCGGGTCTATCGTGTCCAGACCCTAAACCCGGACCCGACCCGTTTATTAAACGGGTCTATCGTGTCAACCCGTTTAAGACCCGAACCCGTTTAGCCCTGACCCAGACCCGCTAACTTCGTGTCGGGTCTGCCGTGTCGGGTCTGCCGTGTCAGGTCTGCCGTGTCGGGTCCGAAATTGCCAGCCCTACACTTACCACATGCCGCATTATAACATTTCTCTCTCTCTCTCTCTCTCTCTCTCTCTCTCTCTCTATATATATATATATATATATATATATATATATATATATATATATATATATATATATATATATATATATAGGGTCCCGATCCAGTGAAAAACCTCTTATATGTGAAACCTTGTGCGAAACCAACCTAGAGGTTTCAGAATTTGATGAAACTTGGTAGGCATGCTACCTTTGTCAAGTTGATCATCCTCACCAAAACTCATCAAATTCTAAAACCTCTAGGGGCATCAAATTTGATAATCAAATTCACGATTTTTATGAACGGTCAATAAATCTTCTAACATTTGATGCCCTTGAGGTTTTAGAATTTGATGGATTTTGGTGAGGATGATCAACAAGGCATAGGTAGCATGCCTACCAAGTTTCATCAAATTCTGAAACCTCTAGGTTGGTTTCGCACAAGTTTTCGCATATAAGAGTTTCTCACTGGATCGGGACCCTATATATATATATATATATATATATATATATATATATATATATAGAGAGAGAGAGAGAGAGAGAAAGAGGGTTGTTACGGTGATGCAGTGGGTGCATTGGACGGCTGCGATGCGACACGCCAATGCACGGCTGCGATGCGACATGCCACATTTTATCCTCTCTCTCTCTCTCTCTCTCTCTCTATATATATATATATATATATATATATACTCTCTCTCTTTCTCTCTCTCTCTCTCTCTCTCTCTCTCTCTCTCTCTCTCTCTCTATATATATATATATATATATATATATATATAGGGGCATGCTATAATGCGGCATGTGGTACGTGCGGCATTGCACCGTAGCCGTCTGATGCACGCGTTGCGTGCATGCGATGCACGCAGCGGTGGATCAGACGACTACTATGTGGTGCCGCACTTACCGCATGCCGCATTATAGCATGCCCCTATATATATATATATATATATATATATATATATAAGTTAACAACTCTTAAAAAGGAAGAAACTAAAACAGGCACCAAATGTGATTCCAATTAACTAACTTTACTAACTATTGGTGCGCTTAGAACGCCCTAATTATGCTCATGCGTCCAATCTCCATGTTGGGAAATTTCTCAACTATATCGACAAGTTTCGGATGAAGCGACTTTGGATCAATTGAAGGTTCTCTCGATCTTGTCACCCGATGTTATAGGACATTAATCCAGTATCTATGGGTTTGCACACTTACAATCGCCTTGTTTCTGGATAACTAGTTGTGGATTTTCAGTGCTACAACTGAAAGGATCCTGAAATTGATGTAGAATTGTATCCTGCGCCTTTGGATGGACGTGATCACATGTTGTGGGAGTTTTAAAGGCTTTCCGGCGAACATATCGCTTTAGAATTTTTTGTTTTTTCTTTGTCTAGGCTTCACGCCTCAAGTGTCGGGTCATGGCCTCCTTCAATATAAGATTAGACATTATACCGTCTATACCTACCACCCTATCCCTAAGTTATCATATTTAAACCTTCCTTCATGTTGCCATGTAAACCTTTTGTTCTTGTCAAGCATATGGTAAAGAAGGCTATAAATGGGCACGAGCCAGGCTAAAACCCATTGGGTGGGGTCGAGGTTCAGACGCCCATTTTCGGCAAAGTCATTTTGTGTCTTGGGTCATGTTGGGCTAGAACTTTCAAGCCGAAAGTACATCGGCCTGAATATGGGAAACCGTATCCCGGACCAAAGCACGACTGAAGCCCAAAACATTTTTGTTTTTCTTTTTTGTATACAATGCAAATTTTACACAAATCTGCTTTATTAGTATCAATTACTCAGATTTAAGGATCGTTAGTTTACATACACATTCTTAATACCAATGTAATAATAGTTTTCTCCTCTTTTTTGTCGACCTAGAAAGATGGAAAAAACAGGTTTAAGCCAAGATTGTGTTAAATGTTCGAGCTTAACTACGGTCGGTTCGGACTCAGGTCTCCCAAGTAAGTTTTGGGTCGGGCTTGGTCCAACCCCGATATACCTAGTTCAATCTTGGGTTGGGTATGGATATACTAGAAAGTTCAATCCGGGCCTGGGATTGGGGTGGCCCAGCCAGAGCCCTAGCATTTACCACCCTAATGGTAAATATACATGTGCAGCAATCTACTTACAAAAAAAAAGGAATGATCCCTTGAGAGAACAAAATACCAACAAAACATAGAATACACAATTATAAGAACCTTATGACATCATCCGAAGAGCTTATATTCCTGAAGATGCTGGCTAATAAGACCTCACGGAAGTTGAAGTGAGGCACAGCTTCTAACAAATTACACATGCAGCGAACAACAACCTGTCGAAAAGATGGTTGTTTTTCTAAGGCCTCTAGCCTTCGGAGGTATGCCTAATATACACAAAACAGAAAGAATGTGAATTGGCAAGAGTTTGTTAACATGTAGCTATAAAATAACAAAAGCATAACTAAAAAAATGAGAACACCAAATAACAATACTGTACGTAGAAGCTTCGACTGACACATTAATTACATTCATAATCAAATAGTAGCTCGTGATTATGGGCACCTTCCTTTCCAATATGGACAAATAGAATTTTGTACAGGCAATGAACAGTAACATGTATAGCTCTGATTCATCCAAGGACCACGTTGTAGATCTAATGATCCTACATCTGAAGTTAATCATCCTTCATATAAACTCCATTAAATCTTGTAACGGTATAGCTAAAAGAATATGTTGCAATGTTAGTTCATCATACAAACACCAAAATGACTTAAGCCAGCATATTCAAATATATATACAATATACAAACAGCAATATTACGGTTTTGTGCTGATTAGTTCTTGGTTCTAGCTTTTCTCTATTTCCAAACTTTAAGACTTCTAAGGGTCTGTGACAGCAACAGATATGTGGTGCATTCACACGTTCAAACAATATCGTGCATTCACACGTTCTTACTTCTTACAGTGATTCGAACTTGTGACTGAGGAGGAAGTCGAAAGAAAAGACAAGAGAGAGAGGAGAGGGCAGATAATTGGAGCATGTGGATCGGATATTCAACCATTTCCTCTTTCTTTTGAATGAAAAAGCTCCCCACCCCTTCTCAAAAGACAATAAACCGTAGAGGGTGTTGATCGCCATAATGAGTGGATACAAATATAGGCAATCCATAATGTAATGTTAAGCCCAATAACATAACCATTAGATTAGCCCAATAATATCGAGAATACAGAAAGAAAGATCAATCTGAACATCTTTACGGAGACTGAACATCTTTACTGAGACGAACTATCTGATTTATCACATTTTTTATTTCCTCCTTTAAGTGCAAAGAAGAAAGTATTATTGAAGTAGTTTAACTGCTTGGATTAGACGAAATTTGAAAAACTGATTTCAAAAAAATTCATTTCGGTAATATCATGCATGAAGCAATTTCCCTAGAATCATGGAGATCTTCTTGGTTCTTTAATTGTTAGGGGAAACATGATAAACACTAAAGCAAACTAGTAAATTAAATGGCAGATAGCTTGCTATGAATGGAGTTGTTCAGCACTCCCTGTATCAGCAAAGTGAGCTATTTATTTAGATTAAGAAAATCTGTCTTCAACATAAACCATAAGAAGCCTTAAGTCTTATGTGTTGTGTGGTATATCGCTTTGTTCACAAACTCTTACTCTTCTCGTAACTTTACTCTAACATTTGCACAAGTTGATGTTCACAATCAATCAAAAACAAACTAAGTGAAATTTTCTCTTGAACTAACGAAGTAGGTAATATAAGTATATAACTCACAACCACATGATTGACGACAAGCCCAATACTATCAGAGCAAATCTAGAACTTCTCAGAACCATAACCATAGTCATCGACCCTTGTCACATCTATTTGGAGCCAGATTTATGAATCCTTATTAGTTATTCATTTCCGTTAAGGTCTATCTTTGTTATCAATGAAAGATTTTCCATATCAAACCTTTACAAATAAAATAAAAAGAATATTGGAGGTAATAAATCCTAAACAATATAGGGAAGCTTCATACATCTAATAAAACAGGTTCAAATGGTTTTGATTAGCTATGAAAAAAAAAAGTACTACACGAAACCAATCATGGCCCGTGAGTAAGAGAAGCGTGTGTACATAAACATCCAGAAAAAAATACAGCATAGAAGTGTAGACTGATATATTCGGATTGAAATATAGAGGGAAATAGAGAGAGAGAGAAAGAGAACCAGGTATGAGCGTAGAAGTGTAGACTCATAGAACCGTGTCTTTTGTACTTCTTTTGAAACTGTCATCTGCAGCTCCTTTTCAGTCGGTAACCTGATGCGGTAGCTATATCGAATTGACAAGAAAGGTTGTCATCGATTAATGATGTGCATTACTTAAAGAAAGATTAGTAATAAGATGCAGTTCAGGGGCAAGGTTAATATAGAAAAGGAAGAAGACAGAATACCCGGGAATTATGTCTTTGAAAACAGCCAACAAAGACATCAGCCCAAGTTTGATTATTTTGTAGTCGTCATCATCACAAATCAGCAACAACTCCTTTAGGGATCTAATATTTGATTCCGGGTCTTCAAGCAACGCCAACCCAATTTCAGCCAGTCTTATCTTCTTTTTTGCAAACAATTCTTCAGTAGAAAGGTCTTCCTCCACCTTTGCCTGGACAAGAGATCACAACCAAACCAATGACAACAGAAAATTTAACAAATAATATACGGGATCAGGACATATAATACCGCATTTTAATCTCAATTGCTTTTTGCCATAACCATAAACATAAAACGATGTTCCATCTATTTGGGGTCGGCTTTATGAATCCTTCTTTGACAATTAATCATGTAATGAATGATGAGCATGGTCATATTTAATTTTTAAACTATTCACTATTTATATTCTAGCACAAAATATTATATTTAATTATTATATATATATATATATATTATTATTACAAACATATCCTTGTCGTACCGCGTATTATAGTTTTTCAAAAATCCACGTATCGCCGCATCTGTATCCTCGTATCCGTATCCCCGTATCCGTATCGGTGCTTCCTAGTTCGACATTCATTTTTCTTAAGGACTATTTGTTAATGAAAGTTTTTTCATGTCTTTTCAAACAACTTAAATTAATGGTATTCTGGGTTTTCCTCCTCCTTGGACCTTCCACAGTGATCTTAAACCCTCTTCTTATCGGGGCCGCATCTGCTTTGCGTTGTGCAATCCCAAACCATAAAATTTTTTCTCCATTATATTGTCCTCAATCGATGCCACTCCAACATGTCCTCTAATACATTTATTCCTCGCACTATCCCTCCCAAGTTTTCTGCGCATCCATCTCAACATCCTCATCTCTGCTACACACATCTTATGCGCTTGAGCTTTTTTTAGGGACCAATATACAAAACCATGTATATAACATTGTGGGCCTTATTGTTGTCATGTAAAATTTACCCTTAAGCCTTAATCACATAGCACTCCTGAAGCTCCTCGCACTATCCCTCCCAAGTTTTTTGCGCATCCATCTCAACATCCTCATCTCTGCTACACACATCTTATGCGCTTGAGCTTGTTTTAGGGACCAATATACAAAACCATGTATATAACATTGTGGGCCTTATTGTTGTCATGTAAAATTTACCCTTAAGCCTTAATCACATAGCACTCCTGAAGCTCCTCTCCACTTCATCCAACCAGCTCTAATCCTATTGCATATATCATCTTTTATCACTCCATTGTTTTGTATAATAGACTCAAGATACCTAAAACAACCACATTGTTGTATTTCTTGGCCATCAATTGTGAAATGGGATTCATTATCGTTATTATTTCCATTAGAACTGCACTCCATATATTCCGTTATAAAGTCTTATATTCAGAAGCCTTCCTTCATAATTCCAACTTACCATTTAACAAATCCTTGTCTCATCGACTAACACTAAAATGCTAAATCATATGCAAATAATATAAACCATGGCACATTTTGAATATCAGCAAAGAGTTCATCAATGAAAAAAGTACAACGATATAGGCTAAAGCTGACTCTCGGTGAAGTCCCGTAGTGATTGGAATTCATTTGTCACACCACAACTACTTCCAACTCTAGTACTCCCTCACACATGTTGTCAAGAATTTCGATATGACCTTGATAAACCACTTTACTTCTTAAAGTCCACCAAATTACATCTCCTAGTACTCTATCCTAATTTTTTTCTAAGTCAATCAAAACCATACAAAGATTCTTTTTCTTCTCTCCCTTGGTACTCTATTATAAATTTTTCCTAAGTCGAAAAAAACCATATGAAGATTCTTTTTCTCTATTTCTACTAGTTGCCTCAACAAGAAAATAGCCTCCATTGTTGGCCTTCATGTTATTAATCTGAATTGGTTCTCCAAAATTCTTGTCATCATTCTTGACGTTTGTTCCATTAACCTCTTCCACAATTTCATGGTGCGACTCATAAGCTTAATTCCATGAAAATTAGAACAATTTTGAACATCGCCTATATTCTTATATATAGGTATCATAATTCTTCTCTAACAATTTGGCAGTATCCTTGAAGTCAAGATTTTATTAAACAAATCAGTTAACGAAATTAATCCAATTCTTCATAAGTTTTCTCAAACTTAATTGGTATCCTATCATAGCAGTGTCTTACCTTTATGCATCATTTTCAAAGCATCCTCCACTTCAGTTATTTCAATTGAACGAGAGTAAACATACCAACCCCTTGATTTATGTTATTCTAAGCACACTCCACTGGTGGGATTCTCATTCATTAATTTCTTAAAGTAGCATTTCCACGTGTCTTTGAATATATATTCCTTCATAAAGACATTATTGCCTTCACTTTTGATATACCTAACTTGATCTATATTTATAATTTTCATTTCGCTCATTCAAGTTAATTTGTATAATTTTTTTTTTACCTTCCTTGGAGCTTGCTTTATGATACAAGTTTACAAAAACTACAAACGTAGTCATTTGACTAGCTTTTCAGTATCCTTCTTAGCTTTTCAATACCTTCCGAGTCCTCAATGTTATTTGTTTTTTGTTATTCTTTAAAGAATGACCACTATCTTTTCGACATCATCATTCCACCTCCAAATATCACTATCCCCGCGCTGATAACTTCTAGATTGTCCAAAAATTTCTCTAATAATTCTCTTAATACAATTTATCATCGGATTACACATCATATTTAGATCTCTCATTTCTTATTAATAGAAAATAATCAATGTTCTAAAAAGCGCTAGGCGGTGGGGGACCTTCTAGCGCCTAGGCGGCACCTAGGCATTTTTATTTTTTTAAATTATTTTGATATTATATATAATTTTTTTTTAACTTACTATAAATTCAAGATTATCCCAAATATTATTTTAAAGAGCATGTATCATTTACGTAACCATAAATTCAAGATTAACAAGAACAAAAGCAAGCATGATATTATCTCAAATAATATCATAATATCCATAATTTTAGTATATTCCAAATCATAAATTTATGGTTTTCAATAATAGAATAGTATCTATACACTTTCGAGTGCCTAGGCCCGCCTAGACTGCCACCTAGCCCCGCCTAGACCCGCCTAGGACTGCCTAGGCGGCCGTTTAGCCTCGCTTAGAGGCCTGGGCCGCTTTTCTGCACCGCCTAGGATTAGGCTAGGCGGTGAGGGGCCTTCTAGCACCTAGGCGGTCGCCTAGGCCGCTTTTTAGAAAACTGAAAATAATCCATCTGTGATGCATTTTATCCACTTGTAATTAATTAAATGTTTTATCTGTCATTTTGAAATAAGTATTAGATATCGCAAGATCATAGGCCACCGCGAACTCCAATATAGAATCTCCAATTGCAATTTTATCTTCAAACCCTTGTCCCCCATGTCCTCTCATTTTCGCCATTACTTCTCCCAACATGGCCATTTACTCGCCACCTGTAAATATCCTTTCACTTTGGAATTCCATACACTAGCCCAACTATCTCTTCCAAAATTTACTATTTTACATTTTCATATAATCCTATTTGTGGAGCATATGCACTAATTACATTATTAATACTGTCACCTAACTACCTAAGACAAATTTTATTGCCAATAATCTATTACTTACCCTTTTAACCTACACAAGTCACCGTTCGCATCTTTATCCACTTCTATTACAGCTACATTTCTAGTCTTATCCTTCCTACATATAAAAGATTGACCCAACATCAATTTCCTCGGATTTTCCTCATTTTCATTTGGTTTCTTGTAAGCAGCAATATTACTTCTCCTTCTCATCATTGTATCTACCAATCCTCTACTCTTTCTAGTCGAAGTCCAAGCATTTCAAGTAGCAAATATAACCCTCTTCTTTTGTGGGATTATCTTCATTGTTCACTCTCGTTCAATTTGGAGTAAAAAAAATTGTCTTCCAGTTGCTCCAATGGATCTCCATAGCATTGTATCGCTTTCCATCATTCCAAAAATGTCAATTACTCTTTAATATATATAATTTGCATAAAATAGAGAAGGTCAACAGCAGAAACAGAATTTCAGGCTTTTTATTTCACATTTGATCAGTCTGCATAAATGCTATGTATTCCTGACATACTTAAGGACCATCAAGACTCCATGTGCATGTGCATGTGCATCCATATTATACGCAAATATACATCAATAAGCACATCACATACAGATAAACATAAAAATAAACCTATTACAAGCTGAGTAAACCAACGAGCCTCTAAGTGTAATTTCACTTATCATGGCATTTTTAAGATAGGAAAAAAGGCATGATACAATCAATTTTGTTTAAGCAAAGTGATTGATCTAAAATTTAAGCATCCTCAAGCTATGGCATCGCAAGACTACCACCGATAAGCAGCAGTCCAAGAGCACCTAAGATTTCAGTTCAAAATTTGCACGGAAATCCAAACATGCCTCGTCAGCAACCATGTCATCTTACAACCTACGCTGCAGGTAGAATTAGTAATTGCACGGCCTCCAATTTTCACCAAATCAGTAGCAAAGATGACTAATCATTTCAGTTGCCTTGGTCAAGTTTTCAGCACCAATCTTAAAAGATTGATGCCAGATGACAGCCAATTAGAAAATTCTTGGCAATCTTCTCATAGTCGACCCTATCTTGACGGGATAAGACTTGGATGATAATGATGTTTCAATGCGGAGGATAAACCCTAACCCCATCTTGATGGGATAAAACTTGGATGATGATGACGATGATGTTTCGACATGGAATCTAAACCCTGGGTACTACATCAAAGTTGCCTATCCTACTTAAGAATAATATCAGACTATAAAAAAGTCAAGATCACCACAAAAACAGTTGAAATATCTAAAAAAATCATGTCCACACAAGTTACCATACTTCAAAAATAAGAGAGTTTATAAAAACGCTTGAAGTGAAAACCAATATAATTTCAAATTCGTAAGGAACACAGACATCCAATCAAGTGCTTAACATTCCATTTGGTTCCATTGTTAAGAATCCTTTTGATATTATCAACTCTTAAGTAATAAATTTTCCAATTATTGAAGACCTTGCAGGATCATACCATGTTTAAGTCTTGACAAAACATGTTCCAAAGCCATTTATATATGTCTGCATGATTAAAAAATATAAGAGAATCCACTACTATGAAACTCTTCAATACCCTTTTAAATTCTTAGTATAACTTGATGATAACAGACTAAGAAGGAAAATGTGAGACGTCAAAAAACTTTTTGATGACCTCAAATTTCAAGCACCTTAGAACTGCAATACTCATTCTGAAAATAGTAATATTCCATTATATTAAAGGGACAAAAAATAAAAATACAAAGAGCGGAAGAAAAATATTTCTAGAGAAGCTCAGCAAATTTATTACATTATTATTCCTCTTATCTAGCCAGCTCACAGTGCACCATCAGCAAAAAGGTTTTTTAAAAAAACAGTTTTTACAATATTGGCTTCAATGATGCTCGTGAACACGTACCAGGACATCTGAGTGTAGGTTTCCTTCGGCAACATCTGCTTTCACTTCCTCCTTTGCTTTCTTCTTGGCCTCCTTTTTGTCTTTCTTCAGTTTTTGCCTTCGTTCTGCCTTTGTAAGCCTTACTACATCTTCGTCTCCTTCGTTATCTTTGATTCCAGATACAGTTTCATTTCGATTGGGTATATTTTCAGAGCTCCACTCCTTGGCTGCAATCAAAGTAAAAACAACAACATTGAGAAACACTCAATCGCATGCGATGCATTCTTAAGTTATAACAACACAGGTAACATATACGAATTCTACTGGGTGCTGATTAGCAGATCAGATAAATGGTCAGATGGCTTCAGGTCACATTTGAATACAACTAAAAAAAGTCACTGTAGAATTTATTTCCTCTTAGAACTTGTGATGGTAACACTAGACCTTCTTCTGACCTTATGCTGACATAATGAAAACAATAAGACCCATTGTTACACCCAATGAACACTAACAACTCTCAGCCTTGACGTCCTGAATTGAAAATACGTGAAAGATCAAGTTACATGCATAGTGGTCTACTGCTCCCACCAAGGAGCAAGACATGTATCCAACACAATGATGAAGTAACAGAACATTAGCTCTCTAAATTTGAGAGAGTGGTCGCAGTGGCTTATGTCATCGTCCACCAAAGTAAGAAAAGAAAGCATAACAGCTTGAAGCCTCAAGAGAAAGTCGTGATAACACACAAGAGTTCTACATGAAAGAATTTGCTGGTCATAATTGGAAAGATAAGAAAGAAATTCATTATCTCGACAATACACATATGATGCCACTGAAGAACAAAATGCCCTGTCGCCCTGGAAAATTGTAGAGGAGACGTTATAAGCTCCTAATAGAAGTTGAGGATCATGTTTGTTTAGAAGTTTGTCTCATTGACTTTCTTTGTTAAGTAGCTAGCAGATATCATAAAGATAACCAATGGAAATTTTCTTAACAGTAGCCACCGAACTTTATCAATTTCAAAACCACAACTAGAATTGCATTGCCATTTCATTTTTGCAGAAAAACTAGTACTTTCTTTTACTGAACACGACCCAAGTGATTACCGGTTCTGTATCGCCACTCTCCATCTAACGTCCTGATGGGGAGGGCATCCACGGGATCTACTTGAATCTGATCCTCCTCCCTGGACTTCTGCAGAGCACTCTTTCTATTCCGCTTCTCGTATAGAACTTCCAGTTCATCTTCCTTGTGGTCGGCCACTCGCACGACGTGCCTATAGAATTCAATAGAATGAAAAAGGAAGGAACTTTAACTCACTCGCAATAGAAAGCCTGAGACGGCTGCTTAAACCCTAAACCCTAATCTGGAAAATTTGCCAGAAAATCTAGAATTCAACCGGATTAACATTTTAAATTGAAAAGTTCGCACCTGTTGATCGATTTCGTGTCGAGTTTGGTGAGGAATCTGGTGTATTGCCGGTTATCCTGCACGAAATCTATGTCCTCGTCGGACACTTCGACCTCATCATCGGCGATCTCCGGGGGGAGATCCGGCGGGAGGATTACCTTATTCCTCTTCCCCATTCTACTCGACCTGGAGATACAAACAAGGTAATAGGTATGGTTGAAAACGATAAACAAAAAAGATCCGAGAAAAGACACAGAAGACCACCTCGGAGAGATCCGACGGAGAACCTCGGACCGTTGCTTTTGCCGCCGGCGCTCGAGGGGACGAGTTCTCAGGAATATGGGGACCTAGCTCTGGAAACGTGGGCCAAACGGCACAAATATTTTGGTACAGGGACTGCTTCGAAAACCCTGTGCCGGAGAAACAAGTCCGGAAGAAACAAGCCAAGAAT